>CAIGRN010020029.1:0-15050 GCA_903798345.1 Fraxinus anomala
TAAAGAAGGGAATTGATGAATCAACTAAGACCTCATGGGTACCCGACCCAGTGACCGGATATTACCGGCCGGAGAATGAAGCCAAGGAGATTGACGCCGCTGAGTTGCGGGCGCAGCTCTTGAAGAACACAACCAGTAGCCACTAAATCGAAGAATTATTACAATCTGATTTTGGCTCCATTTTTTCTAACAATTAAATGGAATCCATTGTTATTTTTCAGAATTGTTCTACTGTTATATGTGCGCTGAATTGTTGTACCTCCTCTGCCATTCTTATGCTATTAATGAGTTTGAATTTCATAGCAATTTTAAGCATGTTTGGCAAAGCTTAGATTATAATTCGGTTACCTTACTATAATGATAAAAGTTATTGCACGTGTTTTCTTTTTCGGTTTTTTTTTTTTGGTGACTTCACGATGACTAACAGTTACATTTAATTGAAGAGTCCGTTTAAAATAACTTTCCATATGATTTAGAAATCCTTGCTGTACAAATCAACGCTTTTTATTCAAAAAAAAAAAAAAACTAAGAAATACTTGCTTTCCGACGAGAATAGCATGCAAATTTAAGGATAAATTGCTTGAATTAATCTAAGTGTAAAATATTCTTTGACAATAATGGTTGACAACCATGTGTTGTCAAAATTCTAGTATGTAATATAGAAAATAATTTTTTAAAATGGATGGTTATGATAATGTCAAATAAGATGTTGTCAATCAGTATTATATATGTAGCATAATTCAAATTATTTTACAAGAGAGAAGACGAGGCAGAATCACAATTGATCTATCTAAGTTTGGACACTCACTTCACCATTCACTATACTTCCTCTCTCTCCTCATTTACGAAAGTATGTTGGGTTAAAATACTATCCCCTACTTTATGATCTACTTCTCTCAAATAACTTCTTATTTCAATTATATTTACAATACTTTCATTTTCTTACTTTAAAATGTGATACTTTAAAAGAACTTATGTCACTATCTAATTAAGTAATTTACTTATTTTTAAATAAATAAAAAGATTATTGAATTAAAATTTACTTATAAATAAATCTACTTAGATATATTCTAAGCTTTATTTTCAATAAATTTGAAGTCAAGTGCACGCTTTATCTATTGCAATACTCCCAAGTATCATTCATGCATCAATTTCGCGAGTGCCTTGAAAACGACAAGCAATAATCTTAGCCCCAGAAGCGGCCGATTAGTGGAATTTTGAGTTGATTAGAAAACAATTAATACGTGGATAATTTGGCCAGTGACTAAATAATTGATTCAGCATAATGGATTGATTATCTAGCAAGAAGTTAGGCCACAATATTCCACAAACACGTACGTACTTAAAAAGAAGATGACAAAGCAGCAACCCATTTAACATTTCAAGAACTCCACAGGGAACAAATGTCCCTTCCAACATAGTAGAATTTTGATGGAGAAAAAGAACGTTTTAAGTAAATTTTTAAGAAAGAAGCAGCTTGCACAATAACAGGAGTCCATCTTGCAACCCAAACAAGCTTTGATCTAAAACCTAGAATGTGTTCAGCAAATAAAGAATCCTTACCCGACATTGTCGAACACAACACTTTATTTCCTTCTCATGTTACATCTCAACAACATATCACTCTGATAAATGATTTAATATGGTGCCTACTTTTGTCTACATATTGGGATGAAAGAGATATTCATCATTCCAAATGACCTCCGAATTTAACCATAAATTGGATTTTGCTTCATTACCAAAATCAGAATAAGAGTTTGACATTCTTTGAATTAGATTCAGAATGAATTAGAACTAGAATCTGCATTTGACCGTTTTACTCCTGATTTAAAAAAAAAATTATGTCAGCCCCAACTCCCAAGCAGATTTGGCTAAATCGTTTCCTCCAAAAACTTCACATTTCTTGACATTGAAGAGGATTTAACCTTCTTTCTTCATTTTTCTGTCCCTCTCCTCCCAGTTGCACAAGACCACCACCACGCCACTGAAGCAAAACCCATTTTTGTACCACGCTCACAACTTGCATTTCCATCTCACGACTCACAACCAAAAAATTCAAGTGAGACGCAATCACACAATCAACAAAAGCAGCAGGGTAACTTTTCTTCTTCCTACCATCCCTTGTGGACCAAACCAACAAGGAGGCCAGAATAACAACTCTTATCGCTTGGATCTCCATCCTGCCACCACTCAGTTGAGCAGCCATCAACCTAGAACTCCAAAACATAAGTCAGGAAATTAACAATTTCCATGTGTTTCTTAAAAACCAATCCACAACAAATTAACTCCAAAATCTTAAACTACCCACTAACTTTGGAAAGATAAATGATTGTAAGGAGATTCCATCAAATAGATATAGAATAAAGATAAGAACAGGAGTAAATGAGCTTTGCTCAAGTACAACCATTTTTTGCTGAATAAAAGATGGCAAAAGGTGACGATGACTATATCTCAGAATTTGGAAATTGCAGTACTTTCGGGTGGTGGGAGCGATTTAAGTGGAGAGAGGTCTCTTGGCAGATGACAATGACTATGGTAAAGGAAACCTGGCTATGATGCGAACTTTTAATGGAGAATGTGGTGGATGATGGTAGCATGTTTGAAAAAAGGTGATTGTTGCAGATGTCTGATTCATCACAATCGGACGATTGAAACCCCTGAACATCAATCTGAAAATTGGTCTTCCCAAACAGATAATAAAGCTTCTTCAATGAGACCTGATCTTCTGCTAATAGACATCTGAAGTCCTTTATTTATCAACTGTCTGATGTGTTCTCTTCACTCAGAAGTACATCTAGCTCCATCCAAAAGCCACTTACGACATCCGATTGAATCTTTCAATTGTCCGAACTTCTTTCATCTTACCTTGGAAGTTTGGTTGGCATTTTTCAGTCATGTGATCTTATTTAAATGTTACTTGAGCATCATACCTTGTGTAATCTCAAAATTTTATCAATTATCTTTTGTCCATAACATATTGCACAAAGTAGCATGTGCATTACAAATCAATTAAACTCATATAAGTAATATTTTCATGTGTTCGTTATGATCAAAATTCACGGTCTTTTATTAATCTACCATGTTCATTTGACGAAAAACTCTTGAAATGCAACACATTCACTAGAGAAAGCCACATTATAAGAGAAAAAAATTGATCTTCCATGTCTCAATGACAAGCAAATACTACAATACAATCGAAGTGCTTATCAAAGAATAGTTAAGAGGAAGTATTTTGTGGAACTTTTAGAGGGTGAATGAGCTCAAGATCTCATATCTGATCTCTGCACAATCAGCAGAGCCCAAAAGACGTTAAACAAGCCACTTGGTTAAATAACACAAAATAATGCCACTTACTAAGACCTCGAGTTA
Source organism: Fraxinus anomala (assembly GCA_903798345.1). Taxonomy (NCBI): domain Eukaryota; kingdom Viridiplantae; phylum Streptophyta; class Magnoliopsida; order Lamiales; family Oleaceae; genus Fraxinus; species Fraxinus anomala. The sequence continues at coordinate 3,370 of CAIGRN010020029.1, forward strand.
TCATGGAATATCCAGTTCATTATATGCCCTTGAAACTAATATGGCATCTAAATATTTTCAGCAAGCAGAATACTCAAATATCTAATTTCCGATAGCGGTTTCTATTACATTGCCATCTTTGCTTCCAATTATCAGCTCCACACTAATTAGAACCCAAAAGAATTATAGCTTGCTGCATTACATTAGTCCTTTCTATTAACACGTGGACAGTTGATGTGGAGACATCAAATGGTGCCTAGAGTTTGGAAAAAGAAAATTTCCCCACCATGAGCATTTATAGAAATCCCAGACTCCACAAAGAAAACTTCACAATGTCAATTCAGTAATCTAAGCAAATGTAATTTCATATTTCACCACCGAATGCAAAATTCTCTTGAAAACTTAAGTTCCGAAGATGTAAGCATATCCACCATATTCCTAGATCATACTCTGATAAGGTGCCGATGCCATCAAGGAATACTCTCATAAGTGTTGCATCGACACTATTTCACCAAACTATTAAACCGTTGATCTTAAACTGCAAAGTTAATCAGCTTAACCAGTGTGGCCGGGCATAATTTCAAGACTAAGCAACTCAACGATATTAAACACTTTCTTCCTTGTGTCCGCGATCTAGGCATAACAGAGATAATATAATAATGTATTCGAGTAACCACAATCATCTTCAGTAAAAACATAAGCATTAAACAACAGAGATATCAAAGACATATCCTGTATTATTAAAACTAAGAACACGTACAGAACTCAACGTTAAAGTCAAAAGCATAAGAAATTTCAAATTTAACTGATGGAGGAAGAAGTAAACATCTTTGAGGAAGCCCAAAACCGACTGACCTCTGCTAGATTGAAGAAATAAAGGGACTACTACTATTATCCCCTCTTTGCCGATTCTCTTCAATACTTTTGCAATTAAATCCACACCCGCATCGTGGGCTTTCGTAGAAATTGTTGATCCCAAATTCAGCAGATAAAATTCCCACGGAGAACTCAAGTTTATCCCCATTCCTCTTGACCTCACCGATGTCGAGCCAAAGAAAAAGGACTTTAACACTGACCCCAGAAAGGCTGGTAAGCTTGTCTTTAGAGATGTACCCACTGATTTTCGACTTGTACCTCAATTGATACGAACCTTCAATTGAGAAACTGCACGAACTATTGAAATACGCATTGAATTTGCCGTTGGCTCTATTTATTTCATAGTGGGTCACGCCCACTGGAAGGATGCCCGCCGGGAAGTCGTAAGCCTGAAGAACATCGTAGGCCGTCAGAGGAGGGGTTCCGCCGTCGTCTGCAGTTGCAATTAGCGGTGGTGCGGTAGCGAGAAAAAGGGAGATAAAAATGCAGATTCGCAGCGTCGTTGACATATTGTTGTTTCGACACCGAATTTTGTGAGAATTTTCGTGGGTCGAAGAAACGGAATTGGGAAAGACAGCGATTTTGTGAGTATATTATTAATTTTCTTGAATGAACCGAATACAGGCCAATTGGATGATACATATGAATCCATTTTCTTCGGCAAAATGCCCGAATTTGGTGTATTTTCTTGAATTTAGTGACCAAATCGATTATTCCAACGAAATTTTGCTCATAAATGATCAAGTAGTTTTGTACTGCTTTGAATAGTTACTTGCCATAAAATAAAATGCCAAATGATTTTAGAGAAAAAGTCAAGTTGAGAAAACAGAAATTATCAAATACAAAGATTCTTAAAATATATTAAGAATTTCTAAGTACTATTTTTTCGTGTATATTTATTATTGATTTTGTGCACTTACCCTCTTTGATAACTTTTATTTTAAAATTCTTTAATTGTCAATACGTATTTTCAATTATATATTTACACAATAAAATATTTTACACGTAATCGAAACTTTTCTACACTTTTTAATTAATCATTATTCAAAAAATTACTATTCAAAACTCAATTTTCTTTTTCAAAATAATTACCATCAAATATGGACTTATTGGCCGTAGAAGATTTATTTCTAAAAACAAACTACCTTATTCAAATATAGGAAATTATACTCCCCTTCTCCGCGTTTAAATTATCCGTGGAACCCTAACTTGATATATTGAAATTTATCTATTTAGCCCTAGTTTGACAATCATTAAATGGAAAAAATCATGTTTTGAAGAGTAATATTTAAGTGTGTATAATTTATAAAGTAGAAAAAAAAAATTGAATTTTTATGTAGCATATTTTATTACGTGAATGTACGATTAAAAAGTACGTAAATGAAAAAAAGTTTGAAAAAAAAATAATTGCCAAATAAGGGCTTACTTTAGAGAACATGTTACAGGTACAAAAAAATTTCACAAAATCATACAGGCACTGACATATTATCACTGAAAGATGATAAAAAAATATAAATAAATGGAGAAGCAGCCACACAGGTATTGCCTATCAATTTTATTTTTCCTTGTAATTCTTGTTCTCGTAGACTTCATCTACCCATGGAAAGGGGCAAAAAGGCCAAAAAGGTCAAGTCTTGCTATAGACACATAACAAACAACATAAAAATTCATATAATGATCAAATGGCGGCCCTATATTGTGTGGATGCCTGGGCATCCCACATACCAGCAAGCATCTGTTATCCAACAGGGGCAACAATAGTTAGTGGGCCTTTTTGAATTTTACTATTGATACATAACAATACACATAATGATCAAATGACGGCTCCCTATTGGGTGGGCATGCCTACTAACTATTGCTGCCCCTATTGAATAACAGATGCTTGCTGGTAGGTAGGATGCTTCGATCGCATTCCAAAAGAAGTGCTCGAGAAAAGCATCACACTTTTTAAGAATTGAGACAGGAAAAACTCATGGTGGATTGAAATTAAAATTTTAGTAAATTTTAATAAAAATTGATTGAAAAATTGTAGATTTGATGAAATACGTAATTAAAATTAATTGCCAACTTTAATTTAGATTAAGCTCATGTTTGAGTCACATTATTTTTTTTTCATTTTCTTTCTTCTACTAATTTTCAACCACACATTTTTCAATAAAATAATATTTTCGATAACATCAATAATTTTTCCTTCTTTTTCAACCACACATTCTCTATTAATCTATTTCAAAATACATTGTTCCAAAATAATGTGGCTCAAACACACCCTAAAATTTGAATTTTAATTTCTATCAAACAATGACTAAAATTATTAATTCATCGAACATTCATTTTTTCATGTTGATTTTACTAAATAATTTATTGATTAATCACAAGATACTTTAAATGCTATTAGAGATAAAATCCCAATGATTATTTAGGAAAAACAACCACCTCCACATAGTAACATGAAGTCTCATACTACAATAAATTCTTTAAAACTCATTTTAATTACAGATAATATAATTTTGTACATGACTCCATAACTTTTTAATCACAATTCTCAAATTAATCAATTTTTCACAAATCCAATTCTTAAAAGATCTACATCAAACATGAATTTTAAATTACTTATTTTAAAAATAATTCTTACTTTAATTTTTACAAAAAGAAATTTCTCATTCATTTTCAACTACACAATTTTACAGAACCCACGTTACATAAGATGTACTTCAATGAAATCAGTCTCGATTGTGCCCAAAAAAATTCTTTCTAATTTTTGCCAAACACGAATTAAAGTGAATAAGTTAATTATTATCAACTTGCCTATTAAACTATGCATTAATTTAGAGCTTACTCATTTGCTTGCATCCTTCATACTTCCTTAAGACATAAGTACTAAAGTACGATGTAATAAAATCGAGTACACACGAAAATAATACATAAAATATTTATTCATACAATAGCATACTAAACGTACTTCATATACACATAACTAGATTGACGGACAAATCGAACAGTATTAAGAAGAAAAATAAAGACTTCATACCGTCAAAAGTCCGTCTAATTCCATGTACCAAACACGCCCTTACCAAAAAACTTACATCTGATTCAAAGAAGAGAACACAAGTCTCTTGAAGCTAAACTCCATAGCCTTTTCCTTTTCCCCTTCAAATCCATTCCCATTCGCACAGTCCAATCCACAACCACACTGTGGGATCTCCACAAAATTATCAATCGGGAAATCAGCAGAAACGATACCAACTGAGAATTCCAATTCATCGCCATCTCGAGTAACCTCCACAATATTCAGCCAAAAGAACAGCACTTTCACTTGAATCCCATTCAGATCCGTAATCTTGTCCTTCGATATAGTCCCTGTTATTTTCGTCTTGTACTTCAGATTGTAACCATCAATAGTGAAACTGCAAGTTTCGTTCAAGTAAACAGTGAATTTTCCGGTGGAAGTGTCCAGTTCATAGCTGGTTACTCCTTTTGGAAGAAGACCCACCGGAAAGTCGTACTTCTGTAAAGCATCGTACACTGTTAGCGAGTCGTCGGCGCCGATTGCCGGAGAGAAAAAGGTCAGGGATATGATGAGGAGGAGGCATGTGATTATTGGTATAGACATGGGAGTTACAGGTTAAGGATAAGGTATAGCAGTGGTGTTGAGTACACCCGTAAAGAGTTTTGGTTGGCTGAGTATTTAAAAGTAGAATGGTGTAGCATGTATGTGGTAGGTAGTTCAAGTTGTATGTCGAGAAATTTCCAACCGACTTCGATTTAAACGAGGCTTAAATTGGTCGGGCTAATTGATAAAATTTAGTTCATGTTTGGTAAAAATTAAAATTAAAATTATAAATTAATTTTAATAAAATATTTTAATGGAACTCATAACTTCACAATCTTATATTTCATCAACTTTTATTAAAATATATTAAAATTTTGATTTTACTCCCCCACCAAACAGTGACTTAATTTTTAATATGATATATGTCGAGTTACCATTTGGTCTAGTTCAATATTTTAGTCAACATGCGATGCAATATGCACTAAGGATAAGTACAATGTATTTCATGGATTGATATCTAGATGATACTCGAGTTAAAAGATTTCCACTTTACATATGTTTAATAAATAAATAGAAATTTATATTGGAAAGTAAATATATATTTTGATGAAAAAAATTCGTTTAACTGAGTTTCTGAATCTTGATGGAGTTCTACATGGTGTCTATTTTTTCTGTCATGCAAGTTTGATGAAGTTCACCATGTCAACTCGTATTTAAGAGGAATTTTTTAAACATGGTCTAATTTACTTATGTGACAATTTTTAAAGCAATTCACAATTGCATCTAGAGATTCTAAGCCCTGGTTTGTCAATTATTCTTTTCAAATTCTTTTTTGTTACGTAGTCATTTTTTAACCAATACACAACAAAATATTCTATGTAAACTAAATTTTTTAAATATTTTTTAACTACATATATTTTTTTAAAAAAATTATTATTTAAAATATTATTTTTTTTTTGAAAATAATGACTATCAGATAGGGGCAGATCGTTCTAGCCGGAGACTTTCATATTTTGTTATATATTAAATTTTGAATTTAAAAAAAATCTAAATTTATAAAGGATAAATTGGTGTAGATGTGGTAGCTGGATGGGGTGGAATTTTCACTCTCTTTTTAAACACGCAAGTTTACCATGGATATTTCTGCCACGTTTTGCAGGTAGGAGTGTTAGAATTTCTCAACCCAATGCACGTGCATCGCGAAAAAATATAAAGTTACTTTTCAATAACTTTAAACTTTTTTTTGAACATTTTAAGCTTCGCCAAACACCTTTTGATCCCAATATGAGTATCAATTTTAGTGAAAAATAGACAGACACAAAAAAGACTCAGTGCATGTTCGAGCCCTATTTTTTGGTTAATAATACATTTTGGAATAATAGATTGATGGAGAATATATGATTAAAAAATAAGAAATTTTTTGAATTTACATGTAATATTATTTTACTGAAAAATGTGTAATTAAAAAGAAGAGAAAAAAAAATGTATTTTGAAAATAACGGGAATCAAACGAGGGTTCCAATTAAACCTTATGGAAAGACTTAACTTTTACATATACAAGACAATTAAGCATAATTCATATTTCAAAAAAAAAAAAAAATGTTACTCATAATCTTATTTTTCAATCTAGTTCAACCAAATGTTCATTTTAACTAAATATTTATTATAATTACTACCAATTTATTATCCACACATTTCATATGATCCATTATCATTTCTCCTAAAAATTAATTAATAATTTTAAATGAACGTGATTTTTGATATTGACATCTAAGCCCACGCATGCTCTTGCGTAAGCAATTAAAAATGCTACTCCACGTATTTATATTTTATGTAAAATATATAGGAATATTCCCCAGAATATTAGTATAATTGGTTTATGTTTTGGAAAATTACCCATGCTCGGTAATTTTATCCAAGAAGAAATTAATCGTGGAAGATATGTGAGAGCATACGGAGTACGAGTAGGCATTGGGCCCAAACCGTCGATTCTGACATGACCCAACTTTAGTGTCAACCTTGCCCAATTCTCAGGCCTGTGCCTAGAGCTGAGCGGTGACACATTTACACGTGGAAATTACACTTGCACACAATTTTTTAATTCAAAAATCAGATTTATAATTTTTTTATTCCAAAAATTAAGTGATAATTCAACTTTTTAATATTAATAATAATATTATAAAATTAAATCAATCTACATACCTACCCCACCCCAATTCGCTCCTAAACACTAAGGGCATATTATCTTTACCATTTTCAAGACTTTTTTTATTTTCGATTTTTCAAAACAGTGAAAATACATTCTTTTTCCTATTTTCGAAAACGCGATTTTGAAAACAAGTTAAAAATTTACAAAGAAAACTCAAAAAGACAAATTTATCGTTTTGAGTATTTTAAGTTATAATCAAGTCAAAATTTTCAAAATGCGTTTTGAGTGTTTTCAAAATGTCAAAAAGAACACATTTTCAACAAACTCAAAATGGACACTCAAAACACAAAATTCAAAACTCAAAACACAAAATTGAAACACAAAGAGTACAGTCTCTCTCTCTCTCTCTCTCTCTCTCTTGGAAGACCATTGTAATGATGCGCACAACGGTGTGAACTCCGTTGCATAACGGCGGTGGTTTTGGGGGTGGTTTTTAGGGTGGTTTATTCCTCCTCCGATCTGAAAATATGATCTAAAAATTTGTGAGTAATAAATAATATAGCCTAAAAATATGAAATTGCAATGAAATTTATAATTGTGACTCATAATTTGTTAAATTGTGATTAATTAATTCGATAATTTATGATTGTGAAATAAGTTGACCTATAAAATCTATGATTTATGGCTGAAAAATAATATGTAACCAATTAATTTGAATGTGATCGATAAATAAGTTATAATCTATAAAATTTGTAATTTGTTATTGTGACGTCTTGTAATTATGAAAAGTTGTGACCATAAAATGTATAATATTGTGATCTTAATAAATTTAATTAATAAAATATTTTTAATTATCTATTTAATTAATAAATTTTAATTATGACCTGATTTTTGTTTTAAAACTAATTTTGAACTTATAACTTTCAAGGGAAAAGCCACTTGTACACTGAAAGCATACATCGTCTTTGACATTATCTGAGTTGGCAAGATTTGATTGGTTTATTTTTTTAAATTGTCCAATAGTGTGGTATCAAGTGACACACCGTAAAAAATGATCTAAAATATGACGTACATGTAACATGATTGAACTTTCAAACACCTTATACATGTATGGTTCCTTTTAAAGTCTCTACTTCAGAGCACAATGTCTTAAGCCTAATTGAAATACGGGCAGTTCAACCCACATTGACATTGACTTGCACCACTCAGCTCACCGCGGTGGGCTTCAAACTATAGCCTGTTGCCCCTTGGGAAAGAAGACCCACTTGGAAGTCATAATACTGAAGGTTTGTCCTTGCGAGAAACATACAGCTCAAGTACATAGAGCAATAGAGGCAAATAACTAATAGTTAGCCAATCCATAGTTTTGGGGTGAGAAAAATAAGAAATAAAAATGGAACCTCTTTATGAGTTGTAAAAAAATTATAGCTCTTTTTTTTTTTTTTAAAATAAACAAATAAATAAGATCGAAAGGAATCAATATAAAAAGACAGTGATGACTTGAAAGTACAGGTATTTCTTTTTTATTTTTTTTATTTTTTTTTTTATCGGTAAATATGAAATATATAGACCAAAACTAATATACAAGTACACCGGCATACCCGACAAACAAAGGTCAAGTGATGTATACAAGTCGAGCTAGCAAAATGAAGACGTAAAAACGATAAGATCTAAGGACTCAATGCTAAAGACTCAAACGAATCAAAAAATGCTGATACAAAGAAAACATAGCTTTGTATACTTATGTTTTGATCCATCTTACAATACTATCCAAGAATGGTCTAAGATCTTCAAAAATCTTTTTATTCTTCGTCGTTCATATGTGGTAAATGGTGCTAGCAAGTACCATCCACTTTGCTTTGCTATGCGAAAATGTCACACAGGTCTCCTTTTTAATCCATTTCAACGCACTAGATAACGCATACATAGATCTTCTAATACCAAGCCATTGTCGGATCCGCCCCCACAAGGTCGAAGTGAAGGAACATTCAAAGAATAAGTGCTGGCCTATTTCCGCTGTTTGTTAACAAAGAAAACAATTTCGGTCATTATCCAAGTATAGCAATTTATCTTTGGTGAGAAGTTTGGATTGAGCACCTAACCAAAGCAAAAATGAGTGTTTCGGTGTAATGCAAGGTTTTCAAACATCAGCTGCCCAGATCTTCGTAGTTTCTATTGGCTGAAAGTAATCATATGCCTTAGATGTGCAAAAATTATCCCCCACAGTCCAGGCCACAAGTCTGGCCGTAGTTGCCTGAACGGCAGCATGAGTCTGTCCCAGTGTGTCTACCTAAACGGTCATAGCAGGCTGTTCCAGTGCGTCCTTGATTTCTAGCAATTTTTTAAGGAGCTGCTAGTCATCTTTCCTTGGCGAGACTTCCCAAATGCTAGCCCCTTTTAGATAAATCCGATTTACCAGATGTATCCAAATGGTGTCCTTTTGGCGAATGTCGATTTTGCAAGAATTCAACTTTTCAAATTCCTAAAACCAAGGCCACTTTTGTTTTTCGGTAGGTAAATATCCCTCTAAGCTTTCAATGGCTTCTTAGATCCCTAAAGGTAATTACGTCATAGGCTAATGATTCTTGAGGTGATAGTTGCCAGGATAGAAACAATAGAAAGCCAAAAACATTCAACTCCTTGGAGCAGCGCCGTTATTAATTTTGTCCTTCTCGCATAAACAAAGATGAGCAAGTCCAATCACCAATATAAGCTACAATTTTGCCTAAAAAGGGGCATACCAACTGACTTTAAGCTTCTTGAATGCTAGTGGAATACCCAAATACCGAAATCGCATATTACCCTTTAGGATGTTAGTGAATTCTTGAATTTCTTCAAATTCTTGCCCATGAATTCCAGTTGTAAACAAGCTAGATTTTAAGGTATTCATCATTAAACCCAATGTATTACCAAAGTTGGATAAGCAATCCATTAAGATTTAAACCGACATACCATCTCCCGTTGCAAAGAGCATCAAGTCTTCCGCGACTGCTAAATAAGTAATCTTTAAGGAGCCACATTTAGGGTGATAATCGAATTTACTATCGTTGGAGACTGCCTTAATCATTCTTGAAAAATATTCAAGACATAAAATAAACAAGAAGGGTAATGAGGGTCACCTTGTCAGAGACCTTTCCTTCCCTTAAAAAACCCATGTATGCTCCCACTCAGAGCAACGAAGTATGTTGGTGCAGTAACGCATTCCATAATCCATTCAACAAATCTTGTAGGAAAACACAACCCCTCAAGTACCTCTTTACGGAAATCCCAACTAATCGAGTCATAAATCTTTCTTAAATCGATCTTTAACAATAGTTCTTGGGTTAGATGGATTTTCTTCGTCATACTCATTCCCTCAACAAAAGCGGCTTGCTATTGATCAACAATGCTCCCCAAAATAGGCCTCAATCTAGAAGCAAAGATCTTAGCCATTACCTTGTAGAACACGTTGCAACAAGAGATAGGCCTATAATAACTTCGGTACCAAAACAATGAACGTGTGATTGATTTGTTTAAGGAGAGATCTTGATGAGAAGAATTATTTGAAAGCCCCCACAAAATCACCTTCAACAATCCCCCATACTTCCTTAAAAAAGCACGATACGTAACCATCCAACCCGGAAGATCTAATACTAAAAAGTGTTTCCTTAATTTCATGACTAGAAATGTCCCAAATAAGAGAGTTACCTTGTTCCAACGATACCAAAGGCCCACCCCTCAAAATTCCCGACTCAATGAGCTGTACCAAACAGGTCGTTTCAAACAACTTGCTGCAAAAAAGAAAAAATTCCTAGGCAACTTGACTTTGTGATGTGGTGTACGTCACATAGTCCTTAAGTATGGTAACAATAAAGTTCCTTCTAGTGTTCATCTTCACCACCGAATGAAAAAATCTTGTACACATGTCACTATTCTTTCGGAAATTACATTTTACTTATTGATAATTAAAGCTCCGTTCCGCTTCGCATAACCCTCTAACTTTCTTCCTCAATTGTGCCACCATAAATTGGTATTGTGTGTTAGCAGGCTGATCATGAAACTTATGTTGGGCAACCTCCAAATCTCTCTTAGCACTATTTCCTCTTGCAGAAATGTGTCCAAAGTGCTTGGCATTAAGCTCCTTCAATGCTTCTTTCAAGCTATGCAATTTCTTACAAAGAAAAAATTGTTTTACCCACGATGTAAATATTTCAACATGCTTGTACAAGCCCATGGAAATTGTCATGATAAGTCCACATGTTAAAAAAAAATCTAAACGGCTTCCTCCTTGTCTCTCCTTGTTCAAAATTGATATAATACAAGGAGAGATAGGAAAGGCATCCCGAAGACAAAAATCCATCAAGGCCATATGCACCATTTTGCACCCAAACATCATTCACCATTGCTCTATCTAATATGCTTCAAACCGAATCATTAGTCCATGTGTAAAGACAACCAATAAACTGTAAATCTGCAAGACTAACATGTAAGTAACAATTAGCAAAATCCTTGATTTCATACGGGGTAGCCTCCACTCCATTGCTCTTTTCATAATTTTTAAGTACATTGTTGAAATCCCCAAGAATCATCCAAGGCAATGAAACATTAGAGATAAAATCCACAATGTTATTCCAAAGTGGCCTCCGGCTGACAAGTGTATGGAAAGCATAAATGAAACTAACATGAAAGGTGTAGGAGGTTACCTTACAAGTAGCAATACAATGGATGACTTGCGGTGTAGTCTCCAACACTTCCAATTTGACTTGTGGTGTAGTCTCCAACACTTCCAATTTGACTTTCAAAGGATTTCACAAAATCAAAATCCGCTCGGCATGATGAGTGAGAAAATTGTTCACTTGCAACAATCCGTTGAATTAATTTCGCATAACTCGATCCAACTTTGGTTCCCAAGTTTAGTCTCCAATATACCCATTACATCAATATTGTGTTGCTTGATGAAGTTTCAAACCCTGTTTTATTTTAGGCACAGGTTCAAACCTCTAATATTCCAAGAGGCGATCTTCATGATGATGAAGCAAGGGAAATTCCCTTCTTCTTATCTATAGCGGCCACAGCTTTTCTTTGCACCTCAAGCTTACCTTTAAGCTTTTCATTGCTAGTTGCCTTAGAGGTTGTCCCTTGCAAGTT
>CAIGRN010020037.1:0-13025 GCA_903798345.1 Fraxinus anomala
AGTCTAAATTGGAGTGGTTTTGAAGATGGTTTTGAAGAAATCAAAATTATGGACCGGAGGAAAAAGTCGCCTCATTTTTGTTAGCCTGGCTATAGCTGAACGCTCGAGCAAAGCTGGTGGAAAACAACTCGAGACTTTGTCTCCCGACTGTAACTCGCCCTTCGCTCAAGCGAGGGGTTGTCGCTCGACTATCGCTGGAGCAACAATATTTTTCGACCCAAGCCCGTTTCGTCTGTTTGACGCATTTTTGGATTTTTTTTCTACTACAACTTGTTCCTATGATTTTCCTATACATAGGTCACGGCTTGTAATATTATAGTAACATTATAACATTGAGAGAATTGAGAGAAAAATCAATCTTGAGAGCCTAGATTTCAATTGATTATTGATATCTTGATATTGTAAACACAAAGCTATTAATTTTATAGTAGATTCTCATCCTCTAAACTTCTTGTATTCTTGTTCTTTTCANTATCGTTATTATAACATTCTAATATTGAGAGAATTGAGAAAAAATAATCTTGAGAGATTAGATTTCAATTGATTATTGAAATCTTGATAGTGTAAACACAAAGCTATTGATTTTATAGTAGATTCTCATCCTCTAAACTTCTTGTATTCTTGTTCTTTTCATTTTTATTTCATTGTCCTCATTATCTTGTGATCCGAAATTCATAACAGAATACAAGTTGATTAGTCTTTGTGAGTTAATGCTAAATTGAAAGGAGAATTTTTAGTTTATATTATTTTGATTATATAAGAATAATGACTCACATCATCTAGCATGGTAATCGGGAACCTAATGGATCACACAGAAGGCGAGAACTAGAAGAATGAAATTAAGAATTAATTAAATTAACAAATATGAATATGAATATTTTTGCAAGTAATTAATTTGAACAGTTTATTAATAGGCCAACTTATGGACTTGTATTTACTAGATGGGTCAGGTGTATTTAAATACCTAATAAACAATTAGGGTTAGAGAGAAAATAAATTTATTCTAATTCTTGTTAGCACAAGAAAAGAAAACCCTAATACTTTCATTCTTGTTCTCTCCGTGTGGATTGCCATTAGATGTTGAATGCTTAGACTTCTATGCTGTACAGAAATTGTGGTAGATCGTGTTCAGATTCACATAGAAGTTTGAGAATTCATCGAAGATAACATTCTAATCATAGTTTCTATCAGAATATAAAGACACGCATCGACGGAAATCAAAAATTATTTTAAAATTTCACTGTGCATTTATAAGTAGATTCCCAGCAATTAGAGACAAGTAAATTCCCCAAACCTAATCTTCAAAACATACAACCATAGAGATCAAAACACAAATTCTCTAAAGATTTAAACACAAAATTCAAGTCATTGGTTCTTGAGTAAGAAGATGATGAAGGTGAATTAAAATTCCATTGAAGAAATTAGAGGATCGAAAATTGATTTCTTTACTTTCTTCTCATCTTTACGTATTTTGGGTAAAGTATTCTAAACAAAATTGTGTTTTTATAATTCAATGATGTTAGGCTAGAAATCTTTCACTAGGATGATGATGTAAACTGCTGACCACAAAAAATGTGCCAACAGATACCGGATCCACTAGCGTCTTGGCAAGCTAATTCTGACACAAGTTGACAGACTACTAGTCAAAAATGTTGAGTTTGAACGTGAAAGAAGCTTTTGACACGAGACAAACATATTCGAGATCTGGTAAATAAAAGAACAACAAAATATGATAATGAACGATTAACAAAGAAACAAAATAAACACCGAAATTGAACAATGTTCTTCTTCAAAATTCCAATATCAAAGAGAGAGAGTATGTTTGTGTTATTAATCTCCCATTTTTTCCAACCCTTGTTATGACACTAAGAGGTTTATTTATAGTATTATATATACAATAATAACCATTGGATGATGGGACATGTGGCATCATCTCCTCGATCGAAACATCACTTCATAAGCATCATTTTTTACTATTTTAGCTTGTGGCGCATTAATTACTTCTAAATAAAGTGGCCAACCTATGCCCTGTGTTGACATGATTAACCCTTTCTACTAATTGCAGCTGTCCAATTAATCATTCCAAGAAGATCTTATGAACTTTAAGATCTTCAATCGTAGATCATCATTTGTTATAGTTGAGCTTCGGATTCTACTTTATTGAGCCATGGTTTGAGGTATATGATTCAGAGCTTCAATTGAACAAGTAGTGCTTCAGCGTGGAAACTTTATTAAATTGTTTAGTGCTTCTATTTTCTTTTGAGCCTCGACATTGAGGTGCTTTGGTAATGTTGGGCCTCAGAGACACATTGGGCTTCGGGCAATGGCGCCTCAAAATTTCTAGGCTTCGACCGATGCGCCTCTACAAATGGGCTTCAGCTATATCTCTACTTTTGGGCCATTGGGCTTTGGCTAATTGGGCTTATACCAATTTGGGTGTAACAATAATTCACTAAGTCTGTGTATGGTCATTTATGTCATGAGTGGACTTCTGTCTGAGTCGTTTCCTGTCATGGTTAAGTTTTTTCAAGCACAATAATCCCCCAAATCCAAGTATAGATATTTATGTCATAGTTGGAGTTTAATGTCGAACCTGATTCGCACACTCCATAAAGAGGTGAATAAGACATACGTTGAACCAAAGAGGGCATTTTGCATTTTTTTGTCGAAGCAGTGAAGTGCTGAACTGTCGAATCTCTTTTAAGTGGTTGTCAATAACGTATGCTGCTGAGAATTGTGCCAATGATTTGATTTTTTGCATATTTCCAAGAAAAGACAACTGTAGCGTTACAACTTTCAATACACGTCCAGCCATTACTTATTGAATGTACAATGATGATTATGCTGCCGTATTTTGATGATGATGCGTAGAAGCATGTGTGTGAGAAACATGCATTAATCTGAGGCGTCAATAAGAAAATTGTTTGAATTCAACGCCTCAGATACGATCACAAATAGACACTTCAGACGAAACAAGCATAGATCCAACGGTTGAGCATCATCATTTTTCCCTATAAAAGGTAAAATTTCTCACACCTCAGTTTCTACTTTTTGCAAAATTTTTGAATATCTCCAAACATTCAAACATTTTCGATTATTTCCTCCTTCTCTGCCGATGTCTCATCATTAGAGTTTCTTCAATTTAGGTAATTCCTCAAACTTTTAATCCCTCATTGCTTTCTTTCTTCTTCATCTATTGTGTCTAGTTCAAGTGACATCGGTAGGAGGGTAATAGTGGCTAGATTAGGGGGGGTCAGAAGGTGAGTAGTATGCCATGAGTGAAGCCCCCATAAATTATGAGGCTGGGTGGGGGCTGTTAAGATACATTCTATGGTGACCTCTGAAAAATTAGCCGAAGTTAGAGACAAGTACAGTATCCCTAACTCTATAGAACTCTTAGTACTCGAAGCCCACGAATGAGCCTATTATCCGAGACCGGAATGTGTGACTATTAGTGAATACCTGTTTAAAGCAGGTATGCGTCTGTCTCTACACCCGATTTTTAGGGTGGTACTAAGGTCCTATATGTTGGCTCCCACCCAATTACTACCCAATGGGTGGAGTCAGTTGGTGGGAGCATATTTCTTATGGAAGGAAACCTCCATGGGTGAGGTCATGCCCCTCCACGTCTTCCAGACCCTCTTCCAGCTTGGGATACTTGGGAATGGAGAGTCTAAGGGTTGGTACTACATGATACCTTGGGGGGCTCATTCCTCATTCGTAGTAGGTCTGCCTTCTTCCATCAAGGGATGGAAAGAGTTCTGGTTCTGGACGAGGGAAAATGGCAAATGGTTGAGGGGAAAAAAGCCCCAGCATGCACTATGCCGACCTAGTACTCCGAAGCTTGTGAGTACTTCACACTTAGATTTATCATCTTTAAGAAGGTCTGCATTATGATATCTTTTATTTGTTTTGTTGCAGATTCAGGGTCTCACTTTGAATTATCCCAAGCAGAGTGGGACGTGATTGAGGATATTTATAAACATCCTTAGAAGTCGCATCATTTTTATCGCTTAATCGACAAAAATAAGTTTTTCATCAACTTCGGACTGATGGCCTCGAAGGGTAAGAACTGAAACTCTTGAGTTAATAGGTGTCACTGTGTTGTGCA
Organism: Fraxinus anomala; assembly: GCA_903798345.1. Classification (NCBI taxonomy): domain Eukaryota; kingdom Viridiplantae; phylum Streptophyta; class Magnoliopsida; order Lamiales; family Oleaceae; genus Fraxinus; species Fraxinus anomala. The sequence continues at coordinate 4,112 of CAIGRN010020037.1, forward strand.
CGTTTTAACCGTTAACTTATTGTATGTAGATGATTTTGGGAGGAAAAAGTACCCCACGTCAGACATGGCCTCAATTTTGAAGGGCACTTCTACTGTAAACTCCAGGGCATTGAAGCCATCATCTGGTGGTATTGAACTCACAAGAGGAAAACTTAAGCTCCTCAGCAAAGAGCATGTTGAGAAAGGTGATGAGGATGGGACCCAGGAAGATAAGGGTAAGGGAAAATTTGAGGAGGCCCAGAAGAAAAGAAAGTTGAGCCACGAAAGTGGCCCCTCTTCTCGGAAGTTCGGGACTACTATCGTCCCAAGTGGCAAGTCAATTCTGCCTCCACCGCCTCCTCAGTTGATGCAAGCATCATTTGATTCTTCTAAGTCTCAGAAGGTGAGGGCCAATAAAGAGGCTGCCAAGGAAATAGTGCAGATCTCAGAGGCTGCTAAGAATAAAACCCCAGTTGCGAAGACTTCAGGGAAATCTGGGAGGTTCCTGGCAGTGCAAGATGAAGAGATTGCCCCAACAGTAATGGAGATGCTGCTTAATCTCATCCATCTAAAGGTTTTCCCCATGACATTTAGCTTGGTCATGGGAGGCTTGTGTTGTATGCATTTCAATTAACAACATTATTTCATTGAACTCCAAAAATATTTACAAAGGCTGGGAGGGTTCTTCCAGCTATGACCCGTTCATTGATAATATACTCTAAGATGTTCAACATTCCACAGGTGCAATTGCACTTTCCCAGTTAGGTCTTCTATCCAATAAGTCCCTGGTTGTAACTCTTCTTTAATGCGATATGGTCCTTTCCAATTTGGACCCAAAGTACCGCTCCCAGTTCTCTGGAGGATATGAACACTCTTCGAAGCACAATATCGTTCACCCGGAATGACCTTTTCTTAGTCTTTGCACTGTAGTAATGGATCATCTTCCTCTGATATGAGGTAAGCCTTACTTGGGATTTATCTATTCGTTCATCGAGAAAATCTAGCTCATATCTCCTCAACTCATCGTTGGATATTTCGTTGAATTGCAACCAACGGGGAGAGGGTAAATTGACTTCCACCGAGCTCATTGCTTATACACCATAAGCCATCGAAAATGGGATTTCTCCTATCAGGGTTTAGCTCATAGTCCTGGTTGCCCATAACACCTGTGGCAATTCGTCCACCCATACTCCTTTAGAGGCATCAAGCTTCTTCTTTAAGAAATACTTTATGGTCTTGTTCATAGCTTCCACTTGTCCATTCGCTTGAGGGTGGTAAGGTGTTGAAAAATATTTTTTGATCTCGAGCTCTTCACACAAGTCCCTGACCTTTTTGTTGTAAAATTGATACCCGTTGTAAGAGACAATCGACTGGGGAATTCCAAACCAACATATGATATTTTTCATAAGAATTTGGAAGTGTTGGCTTCTATAATTTTGGCTAGAGGTTCGACTTCAACCCATTTCGTGAAGTAGTCGATAGCTACAATAACAAAGCTTGTGCCACTCTTACCTTTAAGTAGAGGACTTTTAAAGACAGTACCCCATTTGGTGAATAGCCAGAGGTTGGACACCACTATCAGCTCCTGGTAGGGCTGTCTCTAGATGGGAAAGAAATGTTGGCATTTATTGCATTTCGTACAAATTGAATAGCGTCTTTCTTCAAAGTTGGCCAGTAGTACCCTTGTCGAAGCAATTTTATGCCAATGAAAAACCTCTGGCCTGATTGCCGCACACCCCCTCATGTATCTCACGAAGGATGTAGGTAGATTCTTCATCTCCAATGTACTGGAGGAGGGGTATAGAAAATCCTCCTTGAATACAAAGTGGGCTGCCATTCTTCTGAGTTTATAAGCCTCTTCCTTGTCAGCAGGGAGAACTTGATCCTTAAGAAAAGCCTTTATGGATTGTATCCATGTAGGCTCCCCTTCTACCCACATCATTTTCTTTACTTTAGAAGTGAATGGTTCCGAGAGATACTTGATCGACACCATCGTTAGTAGCTCAGAATCTTTGCTACTACCTAATTTGGATAAAGCATCAGCATGAACGTTCTCAATTGCGAGGAATCTGAGTTGGTTCAAATTTTTCAAAAGTTGGGAGCAGGTCCATCACTAACTTGAGGTTGGTGGCCATGGCATTTTCCCTTACGGTGAAGTTGCAATTAACCTGGCTAACTACCAGCTGGGAATCGTTATTAAGGAGCAACTATTTTACTTGTATTTATTTAGCTAACTTCAGGCCGGCTAACAGTGTCTCATACTCGGTCCAATTGTTGTTGGCTTTGAACCCAAACCTGACTGTACAATTAAGTTTGTGTCCCTTAGGGCTGATTAAAACTACGCTCGTGCCTGAGCCCATTTTCCCAGATGAACCATCTATGAATAAACTCCCAGTGGAAGGCTCAGTAGGTTCCATTATTTCTTCCATCTCTGGGACATTGGTAAATTTCGCAACAAAATCGGCGAAGGCCTAACCTTGATGGCCGCTCTCAATTTGTACACAATATCGAACTCACTAAGTTCAACGGCCCATTTCAACAATGTTCCCGAGGCGTCAGGCTTTTGAAGTACATGCCTAAGTGGGAAGTTGGTTAGCACATTCCAAGCTTGAAAATATGGCCTCAGTTTCCTGGTGGCTATGATCAGTGCTAGAGCTAATTTCTCCGTATCAGGATAACGAGTTTCCACTGCGAGAACTGCTTTACTCACATAGTAAATAAGAAATTGAAGGGCCTTCTCTTCTTGTATGAAAACCGCACTGATGGCTTCATTAGAAACAACCAAATAGAGTTGTAAAACCTTTCCAAATTTGGGCTTTGAGATAAGAGGCCTGCCCTAGAAGCTTCTTCAACCCCTAGAAGGTCTTTTCACACTCTTCTATCCATTGAAACCTTCTACCCCCTTTCAATATTTTTAAAAAGGAGAGGCATTTATCAGTGGCTTTGGATATGAAACGGCTTAAAGCTACTATTCACCTAGTTAGACTTTGCACATCCTTGGGTCTTTGTGGTGACCTCATCTCGATCAATGCTCAAATCTTCTTTGAATTAGCTTCTATTCCCCTTTGATTGACCAGACACCCTAAGAATTTGCCAGAAGAAACCCTAAATGTACATTTAAGGGGGTTCAACCTCATTCTGTACCTTCGAAGAGTTTGAAAGGTGTCATTCAAGTTCTTCACATGACCATTTGCTTTCAAACTTTTACCAGCGTGTCATTCACGTAGACTTTCATGGTATTACTGATGAGGTTGGCAAACATCTTGTTAATGAGCCTTTGGTAGGTAGTGCCGACATTTTTTAACCCAAATGGCAACATTTTATAGCAATAGAGACCTCTATCAGTGATGAAGGAGATATTTTCTTCATCTGCCGTGTCCATGGAAATTTGATTGTAGCCTGAGTAGGTATCCATAAAGCTTAGGAGCTCATGCCCAGCGATGGAGTCCACAAGTTCGTCAATTCTCGGGAGGTGAAGACTATCTTTTGGACAAACCTCGTTAAGATTGGAAAAACCAATGTACACCCTCCATTTACCATTATGTTTCTTTACTAATACCAGGTTGGAGACCCATCTTGGGTAGATGGCCTCTCTAATAATTCTGTTCTAAATCAACTTATGTATTTCCTCTATAAAGGCCTCATATCTTTTTGGGTTGAGGACCCTCTTCTTTTGTTTGTGCGAGGCAACCTTCGGGTGAATGCATACCATATCCTCGTGCCTCCAAACGAAAACATCAAGGTTCTTACACAAAAAATCCTTCAACTCCTCCTTGGCCTCCGATGGTAGGTTCTTTCCCACTTGCAATTTTTTGTTGGGATCTTGGGGGTCCACTGGAAACTTTCAAACTCTTCTACCAGTGTGGCCTGGGATTCAGATTCAATGATACACGGATCCAATTTATCAGTCATGGCCAGCTGTTCGACGACATCTGTCATCTCGACATCTTTCTGCCTAGAATTTTCTTCTTAAACGTCTACCATGTAAAATTCCACGAGTACCATGTTGACATCCCTTGGCTCAGCCTTTCTTATAGAATTTAGATAACATTCTTGTGCTCTCCTTTGGTCACCATTCACAGTGGCAATCCACTGTTCAGTGGGGATCTTCATGCACAGGTAGTGAATGGAGGTGATGACCCATAAGTCTTTCAGAGCGGGCCTACCTAGCACCCCTTGATAGGCTGACCTGCTATCTACTATCAAGAATTTCATGAAATTTAAAGTTGTTTGAGGTGGCTCTCCCATCTCCACGATGAGGGTGATCTTTCCCTATGGGATGATGCTATCCTCGATAAAGTCATATAAGGGGATTGTGAAGGGGTTACCTTATGATCAACAATTATTTTGTCAAAGGTGGCCCCAAAAAGGATATTGACGGAGCTGCCATTATCGACCAACATTCGTTTTAACCAATTTCGGGCCACGACTGCCCTTACCACAAGAGTATCACAATAGGGATAATGTATTCCCTCGGTATCTGCCTGAGTGAAAGATATGGGGGGCAATGGTCTCCCTTGTGAACTGTTATCCACTATGTAACTTGTCATCGGGGAGAACTGTAGCCTCTCTTGCATAGTTCCTTTGGGAGTTCCGCATCTCACCTCCTACATAAGGTCCTCCGAAATTAGTATCAATCTCATGGATTGGAGCATCTTCCACATTAGTCGGAGGGTTCCTATGTTGCCGCTGCCCCTCCCCCTCCCTATGCCCTTCTCTATCGCGATTCCTTCTTCGTCGCGGAGATACCTCTTGATGACGAGTTGCCTCCTCATGCCTAGGCCTATAATCCAACCTTAGCAGGGAAATGTCCCTAGAGGGGCGTACATCTCTTTGGTCATTCTGCACGTTCATCTATCTTTGATGTTGAGCAATTTCTCTGCAATCCATCGTATTATGGCTATAAGAATGGTGGTAAGAACAACATTGAGGGGTGTTCGGCGTATTTCTAGGTACCGGACCCTGCCTTCGACCTCCCGCTCTTTGGGAAGCCCTCTGTCCATATTCAATCTACTGCACATTGGTCTCGGACTTCACATCTTCGTAAGCCAATGTGGGCACAACATTCAGTATAGCCTGGGCAAGTGATTGTCTAGCACTTGGAGCAATTTTATTTCCAGCCTGGTTCCAATGGTGGTCCATTAGGTGGTAGGTTGGACCTTTCCAACATTGCCTCTGTGGATGTGTGAGACCCCTGATGGCTCTATTCCGATGGCCAATTAATTCCTCATTGATGATTTCTCACATCATCATTTTGAGCAAAGCATCGTAGTTGGTGGGGTCCTGATTTTGCACATCCCTCCAAAATAGGGTATTCATATTCAAACCACCTCGTAATGTGGACATTGCTTCCCGATCAGTAACCTGAATACGGTATGTCATTTCGTCAGTGAAGCGGGTCATTTCATCAGTAAAGCGGGCCAGGAAACTTTTCAATGTTTCTCCAAACTGCTGTCTGATGTCCCAAAGGCGTTGATTGTAAGCTTATCCCTCTTTGCTCACGGCAAATCTCTTCAGGGACGTACTCTTAAATTGTGGCCAGCTCCAAATACTTTCTGGGGGTAGCCTACTGTATCAAATCTCGATCGCTCCACTCAAAGTGAGGTGGAAGGCTCTTCATTTGACGACGGGGGAGGCACATCTCAGGCTCATGTGTTTTTTATAACTATTCAGATTTTTAGTCAGGTCCACTCTTTCGTCGTACTTTTGTATTTTTGGTGGCACATAATGGCTTTGGGCATGCGTATTCCTCAATTCTTATTAAAAAGGAAAATTTCCATCATCGTCATCTAAGTTACATGATCATTGGGGATCATCCGAGTCCTCTTCATCAACCTGATATCTTGGTGGAATGTGTGATGGGCCTGCTTGATCTCTCGTCTCCTCCCTCCTATGTTGCCTATTTCTAGGCACTGCAACTTGGGGGGCATATCCTTGCCTTTCCTCCAACTGCTGAGTTTCAGGAGGTGGTGGCCGAGGCCTATTTGTAGACACAAGTGGTGGTTGGGATGGTCTATGCCTAGGCCTGCAGGGCTGATCATGTTAAATACACTTATAGACCTTTGTGGCATATGCTTTGGTTCATACTACGGTGGAAAAAGTCTTTCATGTCCGCCTGGACCTCGGTGGGTCGGCCAAAAGCATAATTCGATGAGACATCCATTCCTACTTCCTTTTCAAAGTGGGATACATCTCGGTCTCGCATAAGGGATGGAACCTTTTGACTTTGGACCTCATCCTCAAGAGAATAATGTGGTGCATAAGAGGGAATTGGAGGACCTCTCCGACCTTGCATCTACGTGAAAAGTTCTTCCATGACCATGTTTTGGTGGGTGATGTTCCTCATGTTGCCAGCCATGGTTAATACCTCCCAGGTAAGTTGGTTAACTAGCCTCATCCCACCACACCTATATTGGTGGTGAGGTTGGCGCCGACCTACTGGGATGGCCATGGTAGAACCTCTTCAGTAGGATTCTCCCTTACCCTCTTGCAAGGAATTTCACGGTTGGAGTTCATTTCTTTTTAAAGATATTATTGTCTTCGAATCCCTTTTCAAGGCGGATGTCCAACTTTTTTCCAGCAAGCTTTTTTCACAGGGATATTCATGGTTTTTAGTAATGTTTCTCATAGACTATGCCAATCTGTTGACCATAAAAAATGTACCAATAGATACAGCGCCCACTCGCGTCTTGACAAGATAATTCCGACATGTGTTGACAGATTACTAGTCGAAAATGTTGAGTTTGAACGTGGGAGAAGCTTTTGACATGAGACAAATATGTTCGGGATCCTGTAAATAAAAGAACAAACGATAATGAACTATTAACAAATAAACAAAATAAACACTGAAATTGCACAATGCTCTTCTTCAAAACTCCAACATCAAAGAGAGAAAGTATGTTTGTGTCATTGATCTCCCATTTTTTCCAACCCCTGTTATGACACTAAAAGGGTTTATTTATAGTATTATATGTACAATAATAACCATTGGATGAGGGAACACGTGGTATCATCTCCTCAACCGAAACATCACCTCATAGGCATCATTTTTTACTGTTTTAGCTCGTGGCGCATTAAATGCTTTTGAAAAAGGCAGCCAACTCATGCCCTGTGTTCACATGATGAACTCTTTCTACTCATTGCAGCTGTCCAATCAATCATTCCAAGAGGATCTTATACACTTTAAGATCTTCAATCGTAGGTCATTATTTGTCATAGTTGAGTTTCGGATTTGAGGTATAGGCTTTGGAGCTTCAGTTGAACAAGTAGTGCTTCAGCGTCGGAATTTTATCAAATTGTTTAGTGCTTCTGCTTTCTCTTGAGCCTCGGCATTGAGGTGCTTTGATAATTTTGGACCTCGGAGATACATTGGGCTTCGGGCAATGGCGCCTCGGAATTTCTAGGCTTCGGCCGATGTGCCTCTACAAATGGGCTTCAGCCATTTCTTTACTTTTGGGCCATTGGCTTATACCAATTTGGGCGCAACATAAACCATAATTTGATGTTTTAATTAAAAAAATTCTTGCTTTTAATTTCAATGCACGCGTTGTTTTTTACGTGCTAAGTTTTTAATCCATTTGAATGATTGATCACCGTTCAAATGTATGACTTATTTTGCTTTTCCGAATGTACATGACTTATTTTGCTTTTGAGAGGTTCAATTTAGGTTCCAGCACATGTTAGCATATAACATAGAGTATAATAGGTATGCAAATATACTCCTATGTTTTGCACAAACTTAATTGAATGATCGTAAAGTTGAATTATTTTTATGTATCACATAGATAGATATATCTTAGAGTCGTTTATGAAAATAAGTTTAACCTTACTCTCGATACATCGTGAATTGGAGAATTTAAAACGAATTATTTGGTGGAGTCGGATTTCTAATGTCTGTCACCTTTGAATTTTTCTCTAAAATAACTTACTTGTGTTCTGCTTATTTTCGTAGAATTGATAAACATAAATTAGTTAATAAAACAATTGAAACTTTCCAACACTCTGTATTTCGAATGGAGCTAGGTTTAATTGAATAAATTCACGATCCTTGTGAGACGACACTCTTTTTCATCACTTTATTACTTATACGATACCGTGTACTTGTGAGAAATTAACAAACTACGTTATGTTAATTTTGGGGGTTAGATTGCTTCACTTTTGGTGTAGTAGTCATGTTTTATTCAATTGCGACTTTTGAAAAATTTTATGGACTTTTTAGATGATGACTTGTGGATTCCCACATGAAAGGTCAAGGATGATCTCCATCCCATTCACCCATGTAGTAAAAAAAATATTTTTAAAAGAAAAAATTAATCCACCTTATTTAAAATAACAAATAATTAAAATATAAAAAATATTTATAAAATATTTCAAGTAATATATTTAAAATTTAATGAAAAAGTAGTCTTTTTTAATATAAAATTTTAATATAGAGAGAGAGAGAGAGAGAGAGAGAGAGAGAGAGAGAGAGAGAGAGCACTGGCGGACTCGGGGGGTCCTGGGGGGTAAGTGCCCCCAACTTTTGAGATATAAAAAAAATATATAAAATCATGTTTGGTATTGATTGAAATCTAATTTTTAATTTAAATCAATGTTAATAATTAATTTTAATAGCATATTTCATAAAATCCATAAATGTTTAACTTTTTTTCAAAATTTACTAAANAGAGAGAGAGAGAGAGAACAAATATAATAGGCAGAAGAAAAAATAATAGATTTTTAATCATAATTTTAAGGTTAGTAGAATACAAGAACAAAGAGATTATTTTATTGACAAAAAATATATTAAAAAAATTCTTTCGTCAAAGTCCCCCCAAAATCTTGGAATGAATGGGAGACTTTATTTTGAATTTTGTTTTTGGTTTTTCTATTTTAAAATTAGTACTGGATACTCATATAAAAGTCATTAACTGTTGTAAATCATATGATTATTAGT
>CAIGRN010020043.1:0-18821 GCA_903798345.1 Fraxinus anomala
GTTTAATATAGTATAAAAGGGTAAAGAAAAAATAAAACTCAATCTTTAAAAAGGCAAGGGTCAAAATATATTTTGTAAAAAAACTTTTAAATATACATTTATTTAGAAAATGTGTGTGTGTGTGTATATATTTTTTTTAGGTTTAGTAGTAAAAAAAAATAAAAAAAATTGGACGAGCCCACGAGCTCGTATGAGCTCTTACGGGTCGAGCCGGCTCGATTCGGCCCATTGCCACCACTACATAAATGTACAAAATGTAGAGAGAGCAACGAAGGAACAAAACGAGCCTAAATAAAAAAGAGTTCCAATTCAATTTGAAGCTCTGTTTATTGCTATTTTTATCAATTTGAAAGTGCTATTTTTATCATTTGACTCGAAATGTAGGCAGAGGAAAGTACTGCATGAATGTTCATGGGCTCTGCCAATTCTTAAGTTGGCCCAACCCACTATTTGAATTATAATTAGTGGAAATTACACAAAATTAGGATTTTAAAGTTTCAATTTCAAATTTCAGATATAAACTTTAGTTATATAAAAATCAAATATTAATTCATCTCTATCTGAATTATAATTATCTAAACCCTAAAAATCCCAAATCATTTATCATATCTTCATTCTCTCTCTCTCTCTCTCTCTCTCACACATCTTCCCCTCACAAGGTCATCGTCGTCGAAGACTTCGCAAGGCCGCCAAACGCTACTGACGCTACTGTGAACGGTAGCGTCGTGATCTGTGCAGTGGTGGTTCGTCTTTTTTTTTTATGAGGTGTGCGGTGGTTGGGGTTGGGTGCAGTGGTTTCCGATCTAGAGGGGGGTTTTTTTTCCTGGTTGTTGGCGTAGTTGTGGAACTGTGTTTTAATGGTGGTGGTGTGGTGGTCGATGACAACAGCGGAGATAATGGTAGGATTGGGGATTTTTTTTGGGTTGTAGGATAGGGGTGGTGGTGGAGGTCATGTCGTTTTGGTGGTGGTGTGCGTTGGGGCGCGAGGTAGTGGTGGTGTTGTAGATGTTGGGTACAGCACGTTGTGGTTGACGGTAGTAAAGTGTAGATGGTGGTCACGGTGGTGGTGGCGTTGACGATAATGGATTTGAGGAAGTGTGGTTGTGTTGGCAGCGGTGATGTGGGCAGTATTGGTGAGGTTGTGTGGTGGTGCGAGGTGGATGTGGTTTTGTTGGTGGCGGCGGCGGCGCGCGATGAGTTTGTCGTGATGGTGGTGGAATGGCGTAACAATGTGGTGGTATTTTCTGCGATGTGTTGATTAGTTTGAGGTGGTAGTGTTGTTGTCGAGAGGGGTGGTGGTGGTTTGGCGGCGAAAGTGGCGGTGCTGGTGCTGGATGGAGGGGTGCGGTGGTGGTCATAAATGTTGGTTGTTACAAATTATTTGGTTGATTGTAACCATTAAATTGGTTAATTTGTGACCAATAAACAATAGGTGATCAATGAAAAAGATAAATTGACCAAGAAATAATGTGTGACATAAAAAAATTTAATTTGTGATCGATAATTTAATAATTTGTGATTGTCAACTAAGTCGTGACTTATAATATTTGTGATATGTGACCGATAAATAAATTGTAACGTATAAATTTTTTATTTGTGACCGATGAACAAATTGTGACCTATAAAATTTTTGAATTGTGACCGTAAAATAATTTGTAAGATATAAAATTTTTGTTTGTGATCAATTATATGGAATTTGTGACCAAATTATATGGAATTGTGGCCTTAGTATATTTAATTAATAAAATATATGTTTAATTAATTAATTTATAAATAAATTTTGAAAAAGTCTAAAAATAAAATTTTAAACCTTGATCTCTTAAATTTGAAATTGGTGAAACTTAACCTCTTAATTAAATATTCCCTTATAATTATTGACAAATGAATTCTTGCAGGAAAATTGCAAAGGAGATTCCGAATCTACGACTCTTGTATAAGTTAGTCATTAGCCTTTAATTTTTTGAAATTAAAATTTTTAACATTTCAAGTTTGTAACATTATGGTCTTTAATCGGTTTTTGTCTATTTATCTTTAGAAAATGTTAATTTTTTTTAAAAAAAAAGACAATTATAGTTTCATTTTTAATTAAAAAATACAATGTTTCAAAAGAAAATACCAAGTAAACTAAAAAATGTGAAGACAATGAGAAAAAAGTGCCTCGACGACGAGAGTTGGAGGAGTGGCCAAGAACATAGAGGGTGAAGTGGTCAAATCGAACGAGTTGAATTGAAGATGGTTTCTTAGGTGATTATAGAAGCGCACTAGAGTAGGATTCGCAAAAAGTGTAAAAGAAAAGGTGAATTTATTTTGTTTCTTTTTTCATTTTAAAATTTATTCGTATTTGTGAATTTTATCCCTAAACCTGAGCCCCACCTATTTTGTACATACATTTTAATTATGAAGTAAAATGTAGTAAAATGTAGGAAATGCAGCCTTTTTAACACCTGAACACTATCCTAAATTTAGCTCTACTCAACCCTTTAACTCGTGACCCTCATGAGCTGAGCCGAACACAAGTTAACTCACTTTTTTATATAAAATTTTGATATGATAAACACAAAATAAGCAAAGTTTGTGAAGAAATCAATGAAGTCAAAAAAAGAGAAAAAACGAGCCATCCACGAGCCCAAACGAATTGTCCCATAAAAAAAAAAGAGCTCAACTAGATTCATGACTCATCTCAAGATAAGCCATGGGTCAAGCGCGAGAAACTAAAAAATAGGGATCTATTTGTGTACACGAATGTTCTGGTTTTGGAGTGCAAGTTTTATATAAACCAAAAGTGTTGAAACTGACATCCTCTCTTTCTACTCTTAAAATCACAGCATTGGCACACATCGGATCCAGATACCAGACCATAAGGCAAACCGAAAATTCCAACCGTATTACCACTCGGATTCGGGTCACAAACCAAGAACCAGAATAAGAGGAGGAGTATAGCATAATTAACAACTAAAAATTCGCAACATTGGGTCGGATCCGAATGTTGGGGGATCCGAACATGGAAATGTTACAGGAGTCGGGTTGGGAGGAGCTCCGGAAAGAAGCCCGAAAGATCGAAGGCGATCTCGACGTGAAGCTCTCATCTTATGCTAAGCTTGGCGCTCGCTTCACCCAAAGAGGTACTTCATAAATTGTTAATTTTCTGATATATTTTTTTTTTGAATTTTTTATTTTTGTTAATGGCGAATGTTTTCTGATTTTATGCTTATATAGGTTGGTCATAGATTTTTAATGGATTATATAGTGTAAAATGATATAAACTTTGATTTTGCTTCGAGTTAAGTTCGCCTGTTTAAGTACCCTACGGTGTCAAGAGAAATGTGTGACAAATGATGTGGAAGTGGAGCGTTGAACGGACGGGTGTAAATTTTTCTGTTGAAGCTTATGCTGGTGATTCTTTGGAAAAACTTGGCAATTCACTATACATTACTTGTACTTCTGTGGTTGTGTTGGTTTCAGATAATGACCGCCCTTCAAAAATTATGCCCCTTGGAGAAATTCATTATAAGCTACTAATGAGGTTAACATGTGCGGAAATCAGCATTACTATGCCATATTTAGCAGCAATATATGCCAACCAGTTACAGTTTACTAATGCCTCAAATGTTTCTACCCAAAAGTGAATTGAGATTGAAAACCAAAGAGCTCTTTTTGTTGAAAATCTGACGAATTTCTAGGGCTTGACTGCCTCAAATGTAGTATAGCCAAAATATTAGACTAGGATCCTCTTTTAAATTATTTTATCTATACTGTGTGTTCTTGTCCAAGTTAGGACGTGGGATTCCCATAATCTTAAATACACAGAATATAGCTTAATAGATGTTTCAAGCGATGACAAAACCAGACCGGACCAACTAGTTTGTCAATGCTTGTGCGATTTTCAAAACATTGGTTTCAAGCAGATTATTATTACTAGTCCATGTAAATATTTTTATACGATGTCCTTTTGGTTCACGAATGTGCCATTATGTCATCCATATAATTGTATGGAGTTTTTGTACTCATTATTTGAAGCTCTAAGCTTGCTTTTCTTAGGATAGACTGGGAAGGTGTTCTTATTATGCTGATTCAAGGATTATGCTTGAATTTAACCAGCTATATCTTTCTCAATTCAGTAGGCTTGAAAACTGAGTTTGATGATCTTTTTTCACGTGGTAACATTTTCATCATGGCAAGACCACAAGGCATTAGCAACAGGGCATCTGTCCAATCACTGACCACATTACAAATTTTTAGCATATATGCTGTTGAAGCATAAAAATTTTATCCCCCTTGTGTTATTACTGAGTAACACACTGAAATTCTGCTCTTTTTAATTTTTCTTTTTATCATATTCTTTGAAGGGTATAGGTGTCAAATAGGAGGTCTCTCAATCATGCTCCCTCAACCCTGTTATCAATTTAGATAGATGATAAAGAATTGACGCTGTTGAGGACTATGGCTATACTCAATAAATCAAGGGGGTTAAGTGCAGCAATTGCAAATGGAGAGAGAAGTTCATAACTAGGCAATAGTTTCAGGGGACAGAATGTAATTGCCCCTAGTTTGTAAGATATAACAAATTCAGACTTCCTGACTAATTTGCATTATGCCTTTGCCTTTTGAATTCCTATAAAGTAACATCCATGCGGTAGTAAATACTTGGTATAAAGTTGCCTCTTTTTTCTTTAATTAAGAGATCCTCGGTTCATACAGGTATGAGCTTTTCTGTTAGCTTTGAAGTTTGTCTTTCTAAATGATTAAGCTGTTATTTAGGTAACGTGGATGCTGGTTCACCAATGGTTGGGTCCAGCAGATCATGGAAATCCATGGAAATGGAGATTCAATCATTGCTTGAGAAGCTACTGGATATAAATGATGCTATGAGTCGATGTGCTGCATCTGCTGCACCTACTACTTCAGTTTCTCAAAAGCTTGCAAGGCACCGGGACATTTTACATGAGTTTACCCAGGTTACTTACTCTCAATTGTTGTAATTTAGCTAGTTAATTTCTGATTGTAATGTGTTCGCCAGGGAATAGTGATAGGGATGAAAACGTAAGAAATAAATAAATTCAATTGACTGAGCAGCTTCTTAAACCAGCTTGATTCGGATTTCAACTTATGCTACTTCTGTCTTTTGTCATCTTAAACTTAGTCGATAAGTCATTTTCTGATTTCCGAAATTGATATGAAAGAGAAGTATTCATCTATTGGATCTGATTGAGGATTGAATAATATTTTCACAGATTATTAGCTCGTGAAAGAGAATTTATGAAAAATAAAAGTAGCATACAACACTATATCTTATGAATAATTCTAGTTGTACATCAAAAAATGTACATAAGAGTGTACACACCCCTCACATGAGGGTGGGACCAACTTGTGTAAAATATTTTTTTATTCAAGTAGGCTCCACTTCCATGTGAGGGGGGTGTACACCCTGATATACATGGTGATGTACCACCAGCAAAACCGATATCTTATACATGCACACATACTTGTAATAAGAAAACTTCTGGTTGTTCCATCCTCATTTGGTTACTCAACTGTCCTCAATTCCCGGGTTAGAAAATGAATTGCAGACTTAGAAAATAGAAACTAGAATAGTAGATTTTCAAACTGACACGGCACTGTGAAGCTTTTCTGCACATTCCTTGTTCATGTTATTCTATGATTTACAACAAACCTTCTTGTATCGCTTCTTGTATTGGTTTATTATTTCATCCGTTTTCTATCTTCATTATGCTGGAATTGACTTAAGACACTTCCTTAGGAATATAGACGCATTAAAGGAAACATTAACTCAATGATGGAACATGCAGAACTACTAAGTTCTGTAAGAGATGATATCAGCGAGTACAAGGTCAGAATTTTAGTTTATAACTTATTGTGGTGAAATTTGTTGCTAATGTCTCGTAAAGTCATATTTTGCATCTATGCAGGCATCTGGAAGTATGTCCCCAAAAATGCATTTGCTGCGGGAGAGAGGTGCCATACATGGAAGCATATCTCATGTAAGGCTTCAATTCTCTTCAACAATTGTCTCATTGTTACATTTTCAAAAGAATATTTATTATTATATGATGTACCAACAACTTAACATCCTGGGCAATCGCACTAAAATAACCTTGCAGTTTCTAAGAATTTCTGCCATTTAAGCAATTGAAACTTTAAACATGTATGTTGAGTCCATTGGCCAAACAAGTTAAGATGGTTTAATATTCAAACAAACATTCAATTATAAGTTGTGAAGTTCATAATATCTTGGTAAAAACTTTACTAAAGTAATTTTGTTCATCAGAACCCTGGATCTTTGTGCAAGTTCTGAGTGAAATTTACCTCCAATGACATGCCAAATTATGTTCAATCAATTGCACTCACTTTGCATGATGCAATAGTGCATTATTACATGGAAGTGAGTCTTAACCATGTGATGATTTTTCTTATGATTTTGTTCCGCAACAAAATCTTATGTTAAAATTTCTTCCCCTGAAGAAGGTTTATTATCGAATTAGTAACTTGTGATATTTAGGTTGTTGAAGTTTTCTGCTTCATTACATAGGCATGGTTGTTAGAATTGTGTAAAGAGATAAGCCAGTATTACCACTTCCTGTGTG
The DNA here is from genome assembly GCA_903798345.1 of Fraxinus anomala. NCBI lineage: Eukaryota > Viridiplantae > Streptophyta > Magnoliopsida > Lamiales > Oleaceae > Fraxinus > Fraxinus anomala. The sequence continues at coordinate 6,603 of CAIGRN010020043.1, forward strand.
CAACTATTCGGGAATCACCCGACTTCCTGGATGATATTTAGGGTGTGTTTGAATCACATTATTTTGAAAGAATGTATTTTGAAATAGTAGATTGATGGAGAATGTGTGGTTGAAAAAGAAGAAAAACTTATTGATGTGATGAAAAATATTATTTTATTAAAAAATGTGTGGTTAAAAATAAGTAGAAGAATGATAATGAAAATTTTAATGTGTCAAACATGGGCTTATTTTTGTTGACAACTTTTCTTTGGAGGATTATTGAATTTAAAAGCCCATTTTTGGATTATGTATTGCATTTAAGGCAAAAGTGATTTTACATGTGAGATAGAGGAGGAATTCGAATCAGTACCCTTTTGCATCCAAATGGGGATAATTATGCATGTACATTCATCTTGTATGTTTCCATTGTTTCACCGTATTCTTGTAGGGCAGAGTAAATGTCTGCAATCCTTTGACAAACAAAGCCATAACTCTATCCCCATTTTAGTTTTCCGATGTTTCCATTGGATAATACTCGACAATGTTAAGAAAGAGGAAAGAAAGAGCTAAAATTTTGTTTGTCTTGTCATGACCAGTCTTGTCATCGTGGATTTTTGTCCCTTGAATTCTGCCTTTTGTGGTTCTTTTTATCATTGTGGTTGTGTTTTTTTTGTTTATATAAATAGCTTACATGTTGGCTTTTTTTTAATGCCTCTAATCCCTTTACCTAACTTCTATACAGATTGATGATGTGATTAGTCAAGCTCAAGCAACTAGGGCTGCATTGGGCTCTCAAAGGGCCTTGTTTGGGGATGTTCAAGGAAAAGTGAAACTACTTGGTGAAAAATTTCCTGTCATTCGCGGTTTAATAGGTAAATTTTCGAAGATTTATCTACTACTAGATTTCTGCGTTAAAATGATTTCCAATGTATTTCTTTCCGGATCCTCACAGGTTCAATCAGTAGAAAACGATCAAGAGATACTCTCATCCTGTCCGCAATTATTGCCGCTTGTACGCTTTTCCTTATTATCTACTGGCTTTCAAAGTAAGCAGAGAGACATCAAATTTGTTGCCATAACTAACTGAGAAAGAAGAAGCTTTGTAAGTCTTCGTAAGGAATTCTGCAGGTATAATTTGTTGAAACGAAATAATTTTCATTGCAATAATCTTTCTCGTTCTTTACATGTTTTTCGTTTTTCATTTGCACTCTCTTTATCATCTCTTTTTCTAAGTAAAGGTCTTAATGAACAAACTGCTTAAGGCATGCTTTGTACGCAGTATTACATGTGACTTTGACTATATGATGTAAACAAGAAATTATACACACCCAATAGAACTTGTAGCTAAATTTTTGCAAGAGAGCCAAAAAGCAAGCGTACCAAATGGCAGTGCCCAGCAACCAACAACATTGTTGCTCAAATTTCTTCGAGTCCTCCCATCGAACAAGTCAACCCGAAAACGAGCTCTCACAATAACCTCATATGCATAGAGTACTTCATTTCCAGCAGGAAGACATTGATCTCACTACTCTGTACACTTTAAGCCAGTGAGATAAACCTGTGATTGAATCACAGTCCTTCCAACTTTAAACCCCGGCATGACTGTAAACCCAACCTGAGGCCTCGTCTTTCCTAAAATGCTACATTTCCCCAAAACATCTTCCGTGTACACCATCGAAAAATCTACACCTCTCTCGACCTGAAATATCTCTACCACAGGATCAAACGAATAGGCCAATGTATGAAGCAACCATATAGAGCTCGCCATTCTAACAAATAACTCGTAAAATATGCTCAACGACTTCCATGAATCCAACACCTTTTCCTTCCCATCTAAGTTATTGAACAGCGAAGACTCCATATTCGGGTGAATCAATTCCTCGTACTTCTTTTCACAAAACCGCGAAAACTCACATTTTGGATTCATACTCAAGATTTCCATAGGATTACTCGCAACATGTTCGATTAGTTCTCTCAAATAACCATTATGAATTGTACTACTTTCAACATGTATTGAACCATTTCCATTACATGTTACTTGACTATCACCTAATCCAAAATCATTCATATCGAAATTCCTAAACATTCCCAAGCAAACATATGACAAAAATACGTACCGGAAATGTCCTTTTTTCGCATAATCAATGTCCGAATAAACGGAATTGGCAGCTTTCTCCAAATCCCATCCTGCTTTTCTCATCAAATCGATCAATAACTTTGTAAAACATCGCAGAGATTTAACCGAATCATTCAACATAGCCTCAAAAACTCGGATTGTTAGTAAAACGTCAGTACCAGCATCCATTTTTTTCTTTTTCAAATCCAATTGTTTTGATAAATTCAAGTTAAACCCCTGAATTTTGTCGAATTTTTTCCTCAAACCCAAGACATCATCATCTTTAGCATCAATCTCGGATTGCAATGAATTTACCATGGTCTCCAGAGCCCTGAGCTTGCTCTGATTCTCCTGCACCTGAAATTCCAAAAATGACCCAGCAGGAAACTCATATTCTACGGGCAAATCCGAGCTCCTTTTCTTGAAATTCTTGTAGATATTCTTCATTTCAGTCAATTTCTGAAGAATTGAGACGAGTGATTTATCAGCTTGTTCAAGGGCGTTTTGGTCAATTTGGGGAACATGGACCGTTTGGAACTGCAAATACGAGGCTTCGAATGAAGAGACGGTGGCGAAGAGTGAATGAATTACGGTCTTGGTCAGGTGGGCATCCGGGTACGGGCCACAATCGCTGTCAGGCTTGATGACCACCACTTTCTGGTCGGGGATGAACTCCTCCGCAGAGTCTAACAAAGAGATGACGTCAGCATCTTCGGCGGAGGCGGAATCTTGATTGTCATCTTCGGCGAAGAGCTCGTAGGTCTTGGCCTTGACAGCAAGGGCGAATTTCTGGAACATCTCGGAGATTTGCGGTGGGGGTTCCATCTCCTGGAACCTATAGAGACAATTATATGTGCAAATTCTTAGTGGGGGTGCTTTGGATGACTTAGAAGGAAGGTATGTGTGTGTGTGAGAAATGGTGAAATATAGACTATTGACCTTTTTCCTATTTGGCTATTTCCGTTTCCATTTCTTTAGTTGATTGATGAAAAATATCTGGTTAAAAATTAAAAAAAATATGTGGTTAATATTATTTTATTAAAAAACGTGTAGTTAGAAAGAAGAGATGAAAAATATAATTAAAAAAAGGTAATTAAATAAGATCCTAATAAATATTTTAGAGGTCTACACAAGCTAGGTTCGTCTCGATAAATTAACTATTATTCTTGATAAATTTATATCATTTCTTTCAATTTTATAAAAAAAGGAAAAAATTAATTATGAGTGTAAAATGAGGGAATCAATTTTGTTACTAGATTTTCTCCTAGTTTAGGAATTGAGACTTGAGAGATGCTACATGTACAAATAGCCAAATTCTTAGGAATTTGTGAAGTGGACTTTTGGCGACTGATTAACGGTAACAAGAGGTGAGTGAGTTAGAGTGACAGGAGAATGCACGAAAGTTTTCATTGAATTAAGGGATAATTGCACCAGTGGTCCCAAACCTTTTCATTTTTTGCACACTTTACCATAATCTTTGTTTTGTGCCAGCGGAGGTCCTAAACCTTTCAAAAATATGCACCGAAGGTCCATTTAGATGGAAACCGTCCAATTGACCGTTAGTCAACTTAAAAAGTCAAAATTGATTCAATTTTTACCAAATTAAGAAGGCAATAGGTTAAATTATTAAAAAACCAAAAAATAAAACCCTCATTCCTCCCACCCACATCGATGTCGGCACCGCCGCCCCAAAGCCAGCCACCACCGCCCTATCTCCTTCCCCAACCCCACTCTCTCCATTCCCAAAACATCACCACCACAATCAAATCAAAACCTCGTGTGTGTCGGATCAAATCAAAATCACACAAAATTTCTGTTTGCATTAAGGAAAACTGAAGAACAATGGCTCGATCACAGAGTGGTGTGTCCAGCAGTGTTGGGAGAGGGGCTTCGAACGTGATGTTGAAGAAAGGGGAGAAAGAATCGACCAAAATCTCGTGTGTGCCGGATCCAGTCACAGGATATTATCGGCAGGAAAATCAATCCAAGGAGATTGACGCCGTCGAGTTGAGGGAGATTCTATTGAAGAACAAAATCGGACGACACTGAAGTGGAAAATTTGAATTTGAATCCAGCACAGGATATCTCTCTTTCTTGTTTTTCCCCTTTCTACTTTAACTACCACTCTTTTAGGTTTGCAGAAAGATTAGAAAATGCCTTGTTTGAGACAAAAGTTGAGATTAGATGATCGATTTTGGCGGTGGTCGACGGGGGGCTGATCGATTTCTCTGGTTTCAATTTGGGTTGGGTTGGGTTGGGTTGGGGTGGGGTGGGGTTGAAGAAGATGAATTTTATTTTGTTTTTTAAGTCAAAATGTGAGAAAATGCAAATGACCATTTTGCCCTTTCCAATTTGGTACAAATTGAATCAATTTTGAATTTTTAAGTCGACTAACGGTCAACTGGACGGTTTCCATCCGAATAGACCTCCAGTGCATATTTTTGAAAGGTTTGGGACCTCCGCTGACACAAAACAAAGATTTGGGTAAAGTGCGCAAAAAATAAAAAAAGTTTTAGACCATTACTGCAATTATCCCTTGAATTAATTGAGTCTGACTAGTAAACATTTAAAAGTCAAATTATCAATCAAGATTGTACAAAAAAAGGTAAATAAAAAAATAGCAAAATTTTGTTCTTCTTATATTTATATATATAAATTTTATTGTTCTTCTTTTTCATATATATATATATAATGGAACTTGAAAACTAGATTTGGTTCACACGGTAGTTTTTTTTCTTCTCGGTTTCTGCGGTTTCGTTTTTGCCATGTATCCACGATTCTCGGTTCGGTTTTCAATTTTTCCAATTGAATCGGACTAATCATAAAGTCAAACATTCTATTATTGATATTGAATTGAAGAAAATAATAATAAAAAATTCTATATCCTTAAATATAACCTAAATATCAGACGTGGTACTGTGAAATTTTAAGGTAGTGGTTGGACTAAGCATGAAATTAGTAGAAGTGGACAATAGAAAGGAGATTCTTTTGTGAAATTATTAGGAAAGTAGGTTAGGATTTGTTTGAAGATTAGAGGACCCAACAAATGTGACAAAAAGATAATAAAGTTTCACATCTAAATCTAAAGTCTTGAAAAGGCTTTAACCACCTAATCTCCTTTGTGTCGTTTCATATTCAGATTTATTTATTTTTATTTTTCAATATTTAAATTTTCAATCTTTCACATTTATACAACACAATCCACAACGAATGATTCCCGTTCATCTAAATGTTAAAAAGTTATTTATTTAAAATATGTTTTTATCGTTTTATTTAATTAATTAAAAGGGTAAGGTTGAGATTTCAATAAATTAGCTAATTGTTCTCAAATAGTACGTGGACTAGTAAAATTTTTATATATTCTTGATAAACCAGGGTTTATATATAGATGTAAGATGATTTGTTTGGAAAATAAGAAGCTCTTTTGACATCTCTTCATATGCAAATAATTCTCGATGTAAAAACACACTCCAAAGTTTAGAAATACCGCAATGAAATAAGCATATGAGTTTGTTACGTTATGTATTTGACCTAACAGGATCATTTGGATCCTACATTATTTTTATGGTATTTTAAACACTTGACAAAATAAAATTTCTTATTTATTTCGTATTTCGCAGTGAAATAGTAGAGAGAGAATGAATGGTCAAACTTTGTTGTTAAAGATCAATCTTGAATGGATAATTGGTCCTCGATCCAGAAACTAAGCGGACCACATTATATCTTTTTTGATAAACTTGTTCGATCAACCACTACATCAATTAAAATATTTAACAAATTTAATTTTTTATGGCAAAGCATATAATAATTATATATAAGAAGTTGTATGTATAGTAAACAATGGAGATTCGTTAACATTGTCTAAAGAAAATGATGATGTCTTTCTCGCTGTTAGCACGCGGACCATTGGCCCTCAAATGTTATTATTAATCTCTCTCTAAAAAGTATCCATCTTTGCCTCACTATTGCGTCATTNTTTTTTTTTTTTTTTTGTATTTCTACGGTGGAGTTTGGTTAGGTGGGCCAGGGTATTCAAGCCAACGAGAAGTTTCCATTCTGGTCGTTTACTTATTTATTTTTTTCAAACTAGAAGAGTAAATGGAATCGTCCAACCTTCTAGAGGATTTGATTTTGGTCATTTATTTTTCGAAGTGTAAAAGGAATCATCCAACATTCGAGAAGTTTTCATTATGTTCCAACTAGAAGTGTAAAAAGAATCAGCCACCCTTTGAGGAGTAGGAGTTGCGACTTAGAATTAATTGGCTGGGTCGCTGGATTTGAGTAGGATAGGCCGGTCCGATCCGATCTAATAAAATTCTAAAATCAAATCAAGTTTAATTCTGAAATTAACGACATATAAAATTCAAACATCTAGAATCACACTCACTTTGTTTCTTCGAGTTCGCCTTTTTGAAATCAATGTTTGATATAGACAGTGGTCCTAAATTATGCGAAATTTTTCACAAATCAAGTATAATTTTTCGTTATCATCCAAAAATTTTGAAGGACGCCTAAATACTTCAATCTTCGATTGAATATCACTAATTTGTAGTGAATTTTTTGTCCGGAGATTGATCTACTTGTAATAAAGGTAACTCATTTGTTAATTGGAGAATGTATAGCTCAACGGGAATGAATGCTATAAAGAGTTGTGAAATAAATGGTGGCTGATTTTAATATTTGGCGAAATCAAATCCAAAATCAATGAGAATATTTTTGAGAGGAGTTGGAGGGTGTTTTCCGAATAAAACATTACATCCCATAAAAAATAAAACTAATGTAGTACCTAGCATGAAGTTTTCCTTAATTTCATTTCGACTTTTTGAAAATTATTATTATTTTCCGAAAAAAGGGCTCGATTGCCAAACAAGGCCACAGTTTTGATGGGCAGGCTCAGCCTGTTTTCACCCCAAGGCATACACATGAATATAGATGAGATAATTACATAAATAAACTTTAAAGTGCAAAAATCAGGTGAAGATTTTTTAATCAAAATTCAGGTATTGGATTAATAATTAAATATTATACCCACCCAAACCTTAATTTTATTTCATTTATCTCCCTTCTCTCCCTTCATTTCTCTTCCTCTTCCCCCTCTTCATTTCTCCATCTTCTCTCTCTCTCCCATTCAAACTCTGGCAACCGATTCGCTTAACTGCAGCGTCGTCGCCTCTGCGTGAAGATCCGTCGTTTCGCCAGTACATAAATCACGGAGATCTGTAGTTTTTCCTAGTCACAGATCGTGGCATTCCAGTGGTTTCTCCCGAAGTTGCATTTGCCTGGCTTTTGTGACGGGATTACATCACCACTTGTTGATTTTGTGGCATATTTTGTGGTGGTTTTCTCGATGGTGGTGCAGCGATGTTAGTATGCAGCGGCGGTGGCTAGTTTATGGATTTTTTGGTAGTGATGGTGGTTGTGGTGTGGTATAGATAGAAATAGAAATGGCTGTGGAGGTGGTTGAGGCTGTGTTGTGTGCGTGACGGAGGTGTGAGCATCGCCGTAGGGACGATGTCGTGGTGGTGATGGTGGCGGCACCGCGATTGCGATCTGGTGGACTTGTAGAGGCTGTTGCTGTGTGGTGGGTTTGTGTGATTTGTGGCGGTGGCGGTTTGGGAATTTTTCAGTGGGATTGGTGTTTGTGGTGTGGTGTGGTAGAGATGAAGATAGAGGCGATGGTAGTTGTGGTGGCGATTGTGATGGAGGTGGCGGTGATTGTGAATTTGTGGTGATTGCAGTGACATTGTTGGTGGTGATCGTGACGACGACGACAATAGCGATGATGGTAGGTTTGAGGATTTTTTGGTTGGTGGTAGTGGTGTGGTGGAGATGGTGGTCATCATGGTGAAGAGTGTAGATGGTGGTTGTGGTGGTCGCGTTGATGGTAATGGGTTTGAGGAGATGGTGAGGGCGGTGGTGGGATAGCATTTGTGATCAATTATTTGGTTAATTTGAAACCAAGTATTGGTGGTGGATCGGGATCGGGGTGGAGTGTTTGGTGTATGTAACCAACTATTTGGTTTATTGTGACTAACCATTAAATTGTGACCTTAAAATTCGATAATTTGTGACCAACAAATTTGAAAATATGCGACCGATGATAAATCGTGACATATAATTTTTTTGATATGCGACAAATGAAATAAACTGTGATGTATAAAAAATTTTATTTGTGATATCGAAATAATCTGTGACCAATTAATTTAATAATATGTGACCAATAAATAAGTTGTGATATATAATTATGTACATGTGACCATATTTATTATATTTAAATAATTATTATATTTAATTAATTAACTAAATACTTGATTTTTGCATTTTTTAAACTTAATACCTGATTTTTGCAATTGTGAAACTTAATGTCTTATTTGTGAACTCTTCCCAATATAGATTCACGTGTACATAAAAAAATTGAATCCATATTCCATAGGCCATGTAAGATGATGGAAATGGAAGGTGATCAATCAATCAAAATCCTATAACAATATTTCAAGATGTTCCACAAATTCTTTCTTCCTTTATCAAGGCCAAGACCTACGGAAAAAAGGTTAGGAATTAATGTTTAAATGAAATGAAAGATTGGACACGTTGATAACTATTTCCCATAAAATTTGTCTTGGGAGTTTCTTTTTATTGCTTTTGACTATTTTGAATGATATCGTTTATGAGAGATTAACGAAATCAGTGCATGTTAATTCTTTGAACGCTAATTTCAGTGAAGTGTAATTTAGATCATATTTCTCAATTCACCAAATTGATCAAATTCTATTTTTAATTGGGATTTACAATCTTTATTCACTTTTTAACACAATTTATGAACGCGCAAAACGACATTATTAACGTCGCCAAAAATATGAGTAACAGAGAGGCTTGAACTTGAGTGATTGTTCAGCGGACTTTTTCGAAAGCATTTGTTTTTTTTACACCCAAACCAAAGCCACATTAGAACAACATTTAGTGTTTTTACAAATCTCAATTGGAAGAGAATTTTTTTGATGTCTAAGAGTAATTATTATTGAATTACCATGAGTTGTTTCATAAACTGCATAATAATTTTTTTTTTTAAAGTTAAAATCGTATTTATTATAATTTTCAATACTATCCAATGGAATGTACCAAACATCCATCCTTTTCCACCAACAATTCTCTGAACCTGGCCCACCCTTTATCAGCAAGAAATTTGAGAAGGGTTCTAGACATTTCTTTAAGCTCCTCATCCAATCTTGGCTCTCCCACTTGGGCAGCTAGCCAGTCTTGGTGCTCAAACTGCCAAGAAACCCAAATTTACCCTATTAAAATGACCAATGTACATATTACATACCAATGTTCTAAAAAAAAACGTAAAATGTGACTAGTTATGGAGGCCAAATTTCAAGTTTTACGAGCCTAGACGAGATCTAAATGTAAAAATGCATTACTTATTTTTAAAACAATGCTACATACATATGCATGCGCGCAATTGAAAATAGAGCCAGGGGAATACCAAAACCTCGTCGAAAAGCAAGTTATGAGTGTGGTGTTTAAGTTTGCCTGCTTGCTCCAAACGTTGATAATGCTTTTCAATATCAGTGGACATCTCATTTTCTGATGGTAGAAGCACCTTACCAGATAAAACGCGTGCCACCCACTTAGCTTGGAATTCTATCATATGAAACACAACTACCTGTTTTTTCAAGGAATTTTTTAACTTGGTGAAAGATTACCTCCATATAGATAGAAAGTAAAATGTTAAAAAGGGAGGGAAATGTATGAAGGTAAAGTTTTCGAATGTTGAGTCCCAATATTTTCATTTAGTTACACTTCGGTCCAATCCCTCCCGTTTAATTCGGATGGATGAAATCATTAGGTTTGCGATATCGTTCATCCAAAAATGAAATCTAAAATTAGAAATTAGACCAAGGTACAAATAAGAGGTAACATTAAGGACTATCGTGGTTTAATTGATATTATGAATACTAAATTAATATATTTTTTAAAAAATATCTCATATCTTCTGAGATTAATTTTTTAAAAGTACTTTGTTTGACTAGAAAAGCTATTAAAGAAAGTTGACCTAAAAGTTCTATATAAAGTAGAAGCAGAAGTAAAAGTAGAAAGTCTAACAAATTTAATTAACTCACCGTAAAAGATATTCCAATGAAAGCGAGGGTGGGAGCTAGCTTTGGGGGGAAAACATGCTTGTAAAGGGGTCCAACCCTGTTATCATCCATACTTACAATTCCATTTGTTTCCAGGAATGGAAAATCATAGTTATACCTGTAAAAATGTGATACTACTTTATTTTTAAACAATAAAAAATGAAAAAATATATGGATAATACCCTGTACAGTGGAGAATGATATCTGCATGGACAGAAGCACCATCTTGGAAAGCTACCTCTCCATTTTCATAAACACAATCAATCTGCAAAACAAACGAATGATCAAGGAAACATATTTCCAACTTTTCATTGACTGATTGGTGCGCATTTTATCACGTTTTCTTACACTTTGGCTTGTTTTGGTTCATTTTGCTGCGTTTTGGTACATTTTGACGCGTTTTGGTGCGTAATTTGATATATTTTAGAACATTTTCGTACATTTTGGCGCATCTTGGAACATTTCATGTCGTCTAAAAGACAGTTTGTATTCTCTTACCAATTCGTTTTTGATACAAGGTCTTGGACGCGAAAGTTTATAACCTTTGTTTGCTCTCTTTTGAGTTAAAGCCCTAGTTGGTCCCCAAATTTTACACATTGCTCGCAAATGGCCACTCGAGTTCAAATTGTGAAGGGGAAATTGCAGCATAATAGGTTGTCGAGGAAACTTAATTACCTTCAGATGCTGCCAAATATTGTCAAAATAATCCAACTTTGTAACTTTAATTTCAGTGGATCTTGATGAAAGATGAACCTCTTTGGCCGCCATTGCAATTTCTTCGGATATATCATGTGCACTAGGTCCATCTCCGATCACAACCACAACCTACACACGCGAATAGGGTGAAGAATTCTTCACGCATTCAATGATTTTAACATCTATAGTTGAGAAAAAATTGTTAGAATGGGAGCTTACTTGATCTTGAAATGGCTCAGGAACACGATAGTTGTGGCTATGAATTTGTCTCCCAGGCCATTTTTTGATGCCTTTTAGATTTTTAAATTAACCAAATTAGTGATTGGAAGGGAGCTAGTAACATCGACCCAATTGTTTAGCGGTCAAATTTTTGGGGGCATGTTAAAAGGTAAATTTCATATCGACCATGAGTGTGTACCTGGAATATCGGCTATCCTTGGTTGAGTGTAGTGACCATTACACACTACAACAGCGTCAAATGCCTCTTCCAGGCTCAACCCACCGATTGTTGATCTAGACTCGACTATCCAATGATTATTGACTCGTTGAACTCGGACAACTTCTGTATTGATCCGTATCGATTCAATGAGTCCAAAATCCCTAGCAAACCCGTTCAAAAACTCGAGCACCTCTTCATGCCCGGGAAAAGTCCTCAGTTCACCATTTTTCCTAATTTCAAACGGATAATCTGAAAAATTCATAAGCTGTCTGGGCAAATTAGTGCGGAGAGAAGAGTAAAGACTTCCATGAACAATTTCTCTGTTGGGATCAAGGCCGAGTGGATCGGACTCGACTCGGGGATCGTAAACCCATGTTCCACCAAGCTGGTCTGATTTTTCGTAGACAACAACCTGGTGGCCTTCTCTTTTAAGCTCGCGGGCGGCAGCAAGCCCGGCGACACCAGCTCCGATCACCGCCACCTTAATAGATTTTTCCATTGAAAATTTGTTTATGCAGAAGCAGCATAAAGTTGACCAGGATTTGTTTGGAGGCAATTTATTATTGTTTGCTAGGAAGATGGTTAAATTTGATGAGTTGAAATATGTTATCCTCAACTTGGTTACTTAGATGTATTTTTGACGGATCACTTGTCACATCTTTTTAATAAATGAAAAAACATCAAGCTAAACCCATTGGCGAATATGTGTCAAAAATGTATTGAAAGATAGTCAACGGATAACAAAAGCGAGCTCCAATTTTATGTCATGTCTTGGTATAGATTAAAATCAAAGTCAATAATTAATTTTAACTATACATTTCATCAAATTTATCAAAATTTATTAAAAA
>CAIGRN010020052.1:0-21278 GCA_903798345.1 Fraxinus anomala
GGGCTAATATAAATATTTGGGGCCAATTTAACTATAAAATTCATCTTCTCTTACCAAGTCCCATGTGGGTTGGGGCGGCCCGGCCCAGCCCCCTGCTAGATGCGCCTAACATAAGTCTCAGTAGGCGTTCTTTCTCCAAATATTGAAAATGTTAGTTTTTATTTTTTTTGGGTGAATTACCTATTTCTTTTTGTATTTAATCATCCGAGTGGGACATTAATATTTTTATACCAACAGACTTAGACGACTTCTATTTGTGCCATCAAAATGGGTAATTAGTTAGACGAAAGATATTTTGTAAGTTTTCCCAGGAAAATGATGGTAATCTGATATTTCATGATTGCTAATGTGCATGTGAAGAAAGCTTCTCCAAGTGATTTTAGAAGTGGAGTTAAAAGACTCACATTTTTCCTTGGAAGGTTTGCTAGGAGCTATAGATCAACAAGTTTATGTGCTCATATCGATTACCTTGCTTATCGTTTACTAGTAACAGCCAATGAGGTTCAAGTCAACTCAATACGTAAGGTTCGACCTTACAGGAATGCAAACACCACAACCTAATTATCAGTAACCAAGCAATGTCGCTAGGAGCTAGAGAAGGTCGTGTATAAAAAGTGAGACCTTGTTAGAAGCAACACAGAAACTCCATGCGCTGAATTGAAGAACTCGGAATTAGCTATACAGAAGCTGACACAACACAATGATGCTAAGCTCGTCAAGCATTGTCAAGCCACAAGGCCAAGAGAAGGTCTGCGTAAGTGAGCCTCGTTACAAGCAACACAAAAACTCAAAACTAGCTACATTGGAAGCCATCCCAATTCTATTGTAACATAAAACAAGAAGTTTTAGACTTCAAAAACTTCAAAACTTTATTTTTCAGTTTTCCTTCATTTAAATTTTCAGTTTTTGTTTTTGAATTTCAGATTTAATAAAATTTAAAACCTTAATCAAATGATTTAATATTCATGATTGTAGAGGTAGAATTTGTCCCTATAAAAGCGAGTGATTTTCATTGAAATGTACAACTTAGAAAATTTAAGTTAAAAAACACAATTTAGAAAAATACTCTCCATACATTTTCATACCATGTCTCAATAATTTTGACAACTCCATAAAGGCTGATTCTTCATCTGACAACTACATAAAGGCTGATTCTTCATCTCCCTATGGTCAAGGGATTTCATGTTGAAGCTTCCATAGTGACAAAAAAGGAGAAGCCATACAATTTTAAGAGGACATCCTTGACGTGATCTAACTTTTTCTTTATATTTATGCTTTTAATTTGTTATGTTAATTGATAATATAAACACAAATCACTCATTTTCTCTAAACAAATTCACACAAATTTTTTAACAACGGACAACATTACCCTCAAAATAATAAGATAACTTCATATAATCTGGCTGAAGGACACACAGTTATACAATATTTACAAAGGTGCCTGTCCTTAAACTTGCTGAGATTAGTCAGTTACAAAACTAACGTGAGAATTTAATCCACAAAAGGTTTTTGTAGTCAAAATAATGTCCTAAAAGACTGCTCATAGATCAAATTAGTATTTAAGGACTCGATTCGGAGTTATAGTATAGGCGATGCAATAAGACAAGAAGCCAGTTTGGGTTACATGAATACGAAGTAACAGACCATATGTGGATGTAATCTAAAATCCACTTTTTCTAAAACATGTCATGACCAGGCTAAACATGAAGCATAATATTACAAGTCAGAGAAACTAAATCAAACGTATCATTTGAATGGATAATATCAGGGAACCGTACAGCATATACGGAACAAAGATAAATAAAGCAGGCTATCCATCTAGAGTGATGATCATTGTCTGTCTAGGCGATGGGGTCACTCTACATGAATAGCATTACTCAACAAAGATTTTACATAGCATTGAAGATTTTACTCAGTTTAATCAATATAATTACCAACATTAAATGCCTCAAAATGGATGAGTTCTCAGCATATTTACGAGAGAAGTTTATGAAGTCGAGAAATGAAAAGTATTTGCTGCTTTTCAGTTGGCCACGTCAAACGTAAATCAAGTCCAGCAAAAGATGCATTTCAAACACTACTACATCACAGTTAATAAAACAACATAGATGCAAGTACAGATTATAGGAAGTATTGATGTCAAAGGAATTTAAAGAGCAATATATATGCTGTTGAAATTGAATTACGCTGCAAAATCAAGTCTTCATTGCAGGTCTTACAAGCCCCAGCCCTGAACCGCTTCCTAAATGCTTAAAGTCAGTTGCTTCAAGATGATCTCCATGGGCTGAAAAACCAGTTCCTCCCTTTTCCAACTTGACCAGATTCCTCTCCTTGCATGGCTTGTCGCAGACTAGGCAAACCTTATCAATAGCCATGAATTTCTCAGCGCACTTCTTGCAAAAAACATGACCACAAGAACTCAAGGCTACAAGTGACAGTGTGTTTGTAAGTGTGACCTTGCAGCTAGGACAGATGTAGCTCTTATCAAGAGAACAAGATTTCTTCTGTGCGCTGGCATCTTCTGTGAAGTAGATAGGGAAAAGTGTCTTCATTCGGAGTTTTTCCTTTCCTTCTGGACAGATTGTGTCAGTTGATGGGACCTTTACTTTTGCAGGAGCTTCTGGAGTCGCAGACGGCAGCCAAAATGCTTTCATTGTGCGGAGTGCTTCTTCTTCATATGATGTGGCCTTCACACTGTTAGCCCCATGGAAACCATTTTTGTCCCTGTTGAAGTTCTTATCATTGTACTGTGGTACTGCCCCATGGTTCTGTTGATCAAATTCATCGAGATCTCGGGCTTTCTGCAACATCAACTTCTCTTCTTCCTCTTCTTTTTCCTGCTGCTCCTGAGCAGCATGGGCTGCTATCTTTCTGCAGGTAAATGCCTCAACACACTTTAATACAACATCAAGATACATGGATAAACTAAATGAGGTTTATGTTCACTAAAACTCATTGAAGACGTAATGTTAATAGAAAAGTCAGAGTCTCCCAACAGAACACAGCTGAAAAAGAGGAAATATGATTTATTACAAGTAGCCCTCCCAAATTAATTTCTCCGGTAACTTGGAAAACAAGTGGCACAAACTACAAAGACAGTAAATTCATTTGGACATACTATTTAGTTACTGGATTCACCAAGCTGCCACGGTGCCACCTATCATGTGTAAGGGGAAACAAGCACCTAAAGAGAACTTACGGAAGTTTATACAAGAGGAACAATAATATGGCCACACAATCTAAAGTTATTTCAAGTAAGATCCAAAACATATGAAAAGAAAATAATTGTAAGTTCTATCATACACCCTATGAAAACGAGAAAATAAAGCAACCAAGACAAAGTTTCCTCTTAAGAAATGCAATGCTATTCAGGACCATTCAAATACATTTTCCCTTAATTAAAAAATGACAAAAAAACCTAAACTTGAGATACCGACAGCGGGGCCATAATAAGTTAGGTCCTTGCATAGAATGTCAAGAAAGTTTCTTGGGTATGGACCTACTCTTTGCATATTATGCACCGAACAGCATACGATAATGTGGTTGCATCCATTGCATTTTACTCCTATTACAAGACAATGGTAATATTTATGGTTTCTCTAGAAACCACATAATGATGTCTTACAGCACAGCGTGCTTTGTTGTATCTACTATAGGTAACACAAAAACAGAGCATACAAAGTGCCATAATTTCAGTTAAAAGGGAAGTCGTTTTCACTATTAAATTAGAAATGCTAACCGGCACCATCCAGTTTCTGTGGTACTTCGTTCAATCCACTCTTCCCTAAGACATTCCCAATTAATGGAAATAATCATTGTCCGCTCTCAACTAAAAGAGTTCCAATTCAAAAAACCCACATTGATTAAGCTTCTAAGACCTCTTAAACTCAATACATCCCAGAATTCACAAAACCCATCACAGTTCTTCACATAGACCTTTCCCAGTAGTCTCGATGCATAATCAAAAGATCCAAGACCAAATTAAAAGAATCATTTATTAATAGAACCACTGGTTTTTCTTGACCAATTCATAAGTTCATATGGATCTTATTCTTCGCGTGATAACCAAATTGATATGAAATTTTGACAGCTGAAGTTACGCAACAATAAAATAAAATAAATAAATAAATAAATCGAGAAATCAAATCTACAGGAGATAAAACAAAAACAATCAGGACCTTTGAATATCTTTCTTTTGGGCCAAAAGACATTCGAGAATGCATTCTTTGCAGAAGACGTGGCCTTTTTGGCAAGACAAGGGATCGATAAATGGCTTCAAGCAGAGACTGCAAGCATCGAATGGTTTTATCGAGTCCTTGCCGAGTCTTTCTTTCTGAGTACCAAACCCGAGTTTCTTCTTCTCATCGTACGTGAAGAACGCTAAATCGTTGTTGTTCTTCGAGTGTCTTTGAGGCATATTATGGAAGAAAAATTAACAATCGAGAAAGACCGGATTTGATTGGGAAATTTGGGGATCGTAGAAACCCTAGGATTTTATTCGATTTTTCCACGGCTCGTGTGGGATTGATAATTTTACAGGCGGTGACGTACAGTGAGGAATATATATGTACATGTACGTGTCCCTTGAAATGCATAGAATTAGAGCTATCCTTATCTTGACTGGAATTTTTGGTCAGAGAGAGCGTTTTCATCTACAAGATCGTCCACGTAATCACTTCGTTTAGGCACCGACACCTTTTCCTTAGCTTAAAAATCCAATTTACCCTTACCATTAAAAGAAAATAAATCCTTGAGAGCATGGGATAAAAGAAGAAAATACAGAATTACCTACACTTCATGTGAGTGTTATGAACATATTTATGTACAATAATTATATACACTTGGCATTTTTTTTGATGGACTTTGTTTGGTGTACATAATTCATGTGAGGGTTATGAACACTCTTATGTACAATAATTATGTACACTTAGCATTTTTTTTGATATTATTACTGATTACTATTGTGAACCGAATGGTATAAAGAAATGAATTTACTCTAAACTATCAAATGCATTTTGTAGATAAAATGTTTGTTTATGGGCGACTCCATCACTTGTACGAAGTTAAGTTACAAGTTCTATAACAACGATCTCAAAGCGAAACAATCTCTAAAATAATTAAAAGCATTTGATGTAAGAAATATTGACGATTGACCTCCACACAATGCAATGTACACAAAAATTTCATTAACGAACTCATCACATGCGAGTGAACTACAAGGCCTCTATAAGTATTGTTGCCTCTTCATTCTCGAGCAAAAGGTGACCAACCAATTTAACTCATATAATAGTGTGTTAATAATCATATATAGATTGACTGATACATTAAGTTTTTATGTTTTCGTTTATGCGACACAAATCATTTTATTAATATTGTAATATGTATATAGAGAATTCAATACCTTGAAAGCCTGATTTGAAAAATTGTTCTATCATCGTAGTTTTTCAAAATAAAATCATAAAAACCAGTAAATAACTTATTTGAAAAATGAGATTTCTCATGACACCAACTTGATAATTTGGTAGATAAATGAAGAATAAATTTATGTTTAGCTCATATTTATTTATGAGGTATTTATAAATATTTAAGTCATTTTTTATTCAAATATTTTAAAAAATACTATCCATTTATCTTTGTTTATATTTAAAATAAACATTTCTCAAACGGATAGCCTTCACTGAAGAATAGGAGAATTTCAGTGCACCCGGCACCAGCTAATACATACCCATTCTTACCTTTCTTCTTCAATATTCCCCTCTCCACCTCACCACTCTCGCGAAACTAACAGTCCCCGAACACGATTACGACGGCAGTCCAACAAAATACCAAAGTTCACAATCAACAATCAAATCTTCTATTCCTCGGTAAAAAGCAATTATACTCTTCAAATCCTCGAACCCACTTAATTCTTGAAAAAATTAAACAAATAATATCATACATAATTGAATTTCACTGCATGGCATCACCCAAGAAACCGCAGGCAGAAACCGAACGCATACCGTCTGCGACCCTACATCAACCAGCTTCGCCACGCTTCCCTTCCGGGACACCCATCTCTGGGGCCAATCGCAAAATCGCGATCGCCGTCGATCTTAGCGACGAAAGTGCCTTTACCGTCAAGTGGGCCGTTCAGAATTATCTCCGCCCTGGAGACTCTGTTTTTCTCCTTCACGTTCGAGCCACATCAGTCCTGTATGGTGCCGATTGGGGTGCCATTGATCTTTCTGTCGACATCACCACAGCTATGGATGAGAAGTCCCAGCAGAAACTGGAGGATGAATTTGATAATTTTACTACCTCTAAGGTGAATGATTTGGTGCAGCCTCTGGTGGAGGCCAATATTCCGTTCAAGATTCACATAGTGAAGGATCACGACATGAAGGAAAGGCTTTGCCTGGAGGTGGAGAGGTTGGGACTGTGTGCAGTGATCATGGGGAGCCGGGGTTTTGGGGCTACCAGGAGGCACACTAAAGGGAGGCTTGGGAGCGTCAGTGATTACTGTGTGCATCATTGCGTATGCCCTGTGGTCGTGGTAAGGTGTCCGGACGAGAAAGATGGAGGCTCTGCTGATACTGGTAGTGACAGTGAGGGTTCAACTAAGGCAAGAAAGGATGTTGAGGGGCTTCATCCAGTGCCAGAGGAGGAGCCTTTGTATCACGATGCTTTGGACAAGACTACAGGTATGGCTTGATAATGCATATCAGACTATAAGCATTAACTTCAATTATGATTTTTATTTTTTTGTTTGTCGCGATTTTATGGAATGGAAGTGAGAGCTTGTTGGTCTTGTGATTATGAATATAGATTTTGTAACTTCTTCTTTTAATATTGCACTAAATAAGAGATGGAGGGAAGGAGATAGGAGAGGGTAAAATAAATTTGAAGAGGTTTTTTGATGGTTAACTGTTTATTTATTGAAAGTTTGTGTCTATAGTTTAAAAAGAATTGATGGTGCTGCAGTTCATATGTCGATTGAGAGATTGGGTTTCATGGAAAATGGGATGACTTAGATTTTGGTGGAACTGGGAGTTAAGTCGTTCATTTGTTTGATTTTCTCCCGCATTAACATATTTTGCCTATCCTTCCTTGAGAACATGTCAATACCCGAAATGGCAAGAAGTTTTAGAAAAATAAATACATTCTATATTTTTTATCCAGGCAAAATTTACATGTTTATCTGTTATAGAATATAATCTCCGTGGCATGCTATTAAAAATAACAATGTCGGTATGTCTAGGGTTGCTATGATTTCTGTTTCCTTTTTCAATTGGATCTTTTCTTTCCCCAAGTAAAAAAACTGCAGATTTTAAGAGGCTTCCCTGAATGCTCAATGAAGTTGTGTTAGCATGTTCGAGGTAAGAAATTAGAATCTAAATAGTTAAGTTTTTTAATCTCTTAGCTTCTGGATAAGTTGGATCACTGAGCATTAATTGCATTGGTAGTTTTATATCATGGTTAGTTTCAAAATTCAGTGCTCATTTAATTATGCAACTTGCAGTTGTTCTGTAACTTCTGGATTAGGTTTCTTTGAAATGCATGCTGGCCTTTTGGTAGCCTTCTCTATTCGAAATGCAAATGTTGACATGACCTTTACGTTTGACTATGTTATTCTGATAGGGTAGTCTACTTCCTCCCACTTGTTAATAGATATATCTAATATCTCTAGCATTGATATGCATACATCGATAGACATTAAAGTTTTCACTTAAGGTGATCTCCCACTATGATGCCATTCATAAACAGTTCTGTAATTGTAGGCCCAGCGAATGGTTCTTTTAATCATTGCTTTTTTGCTTGTTAAAAATAGAATTTTCGTGTAACTTTAGTAGTAATTCATGATTTCAATTGTTACATTTTTATTTTCTCTCGCAAAAACTCCATTAATGCTATTTTCACACCTAGTTGTAATTTTGAATTTAAAAGAATATTGTGTTAGTTTACTATTGAAGTAAAAATTTATAACATTTTATTATATAAAGTCTTCCTTTGTATTTAAATGGAAAGTCACTAATATTCTAATTGTTAACAATTTTTAGTAGACATTGGAGTCGACATTTTCAATCTGGAAGGCTATATGTTATTTAGAATTCATTCAAATAATTATCCATTCCCCCTAGAAATGTGCGCTAAATCTTTGTGACTCATGTATGAGTTCGTGAACTACCTTTTGGCTGGTTGAATCTTTAGTGCTTGTATTGTACAATTTCATGTGCCGATAAGCAATAGAACTATTTCTTTTATTGGGCAAATTGTGGAGATTTGCATCTATTTCTTCTTCCATTATCTTTTTTGCCCATCTCATTTGTTTGATGGAGAATTTATGCATCCATAAAAATTGTTCCTTGAATGATGGACCCCTCTCACATGGAGTCCTTTAGCAACCTATGATGGAATATAATTACACAACCCAGAAAGAATATTTGATAGCAATAATAATAACAATAACATTGACAATGATGATAAAGTTTGCTCACCTTGAATATGATTCTGGTGCTTGAGTCCAGATTAAAAAATTAATGCTTTCTGAAAAAGATGAACAATAGGATTAGTATCGTGTAAAAATTATTTGAAGGGGAAGATCACTATTACAAGAATATATTGTAAAAAAGATATGATTGGACCAATGGAGGAGATGGCCTAGTCAAAGAAATTGGAAGAGAAGGAGATGTTTAAAGCCGAGATTGTGAGACTTTTCCGACTTGAGTTGAACTAAAACTTAAGGTGCTTGTTTATGTGAAAAATGCTAGATGGACATTGCATGATATTTTTTTTTTTTTTTTGTGTAAACTTGATTTATGATAATCCTATTACAAATAAGATAGTAATTACTTACTTTCGTAGTAGGATTTGATTTCGAGATTAGATTATGACTTTTTATTCTTTTAGATTTTAGATTATTTATTCTTTTCGGTTTTAATTACGAAAGGATATTATTTGCCAATATAAAAACATTTTTAATAACCAATTCATTACAATCAAATTATTCTCTACAAGTTTTGAATTTTTCAACTTTATTCTTGTTTCAATAATTTTAATTTCGACTTTCGCACCAAAATTGGTATTAGAGCAAGATTTTTTACTTGGCTGGCAACCACCTATTGTAGCAGTATAATGCATCCTTATGATATTGTTCGGATAATGGAAAACTATCAACCTCAATCTCGAATCTGGAACGAAGAATGGTTAGGTTAGAAGATGTCGTTGACAAAAATTTGCAAATTTTAGCTGCTATGAATGTTGGTTGCTTCAACGAGCTCAGGTATCACGGACTGCAAGTTTGGCCCTCCAAGGTTTCACGTCTCATGGCAACCTTCTCCTCATACTTAGGCCAGTAAGTTTGAAATTACCGGTATACGCGCACGCTTATATATAGGATGCTAGATAATACTTGCATATGATCACATAAGTTATACACCTAATTGTTAGCGACTTTGTTGTGTTGTATGGGGAGAGGACGACTCTCGATGCATGACATCTCCCCATTTGAATCATTTTATGCACGTATCAGCACGCATTCATCTCATTGCAAAAATTATAGTAGTACCATTCCCTCATGGACGGGCTTCCACACAGCGCTTCTTCGCACGTCTGATCGTAGTAACTCTGTAACGCCTTTAACACCAACTTTTACCATGTCCCACAAGTATTATTTTTTCAGATGGACGGCCTTTGTCGCAGTGCTACTCCATATGTTGAAGTGACAACAATCTCCATCATCACGTTCTGCAATGTGCGTTCCACGAAACAAACTTGACAAAGCACATAAGCTTATTTGGACAACTCCTACCTTTCTTATCCATCATCCCCAAAGCTTTCTTCATCAGTTCCGCTTGCTTATCGACTCGATCTGAGGTCCAAAATCTTTTTTCAAGAATGCACGTCGATGATCTCCCATAATCAATAATGCACATTCGAGCGGTCTACAAGTTTCGCTTGTGGACCAACTATCACGGACCACAAGTTTGGTCCCCGAGGTTCCACAACTCATGGCAGTCTTCTCCTCATGCTTAGGTCGGCAAACCCAAAACATTTTGCTTTCATGCACGCTTATGGATATAATGTTAGACAATAACTGCATATGATCGCATCATTAGTGCTGTGTTTGGAGAGGAGCACTCTCGGTGATTGACACCAAGACACAACAATAGGTGACTAGATATTTTTCTCGAGTTCTAGCTAGGTTGCAGTTCTCATAATGTGATGGCAAAATTTTTAAAGTATTTTTTTCTTGATTGATTAATTTTCTCTTCTTCAACAAACTTGATGACGAGTTTTTGTCAAGTAGGGGATATTGATGTAGGACAATCCTATTACAAGATATTATTTATTTATTGTTGTAGTAGGATTTTATTTCTTGTTTAAATTAGGGCCTTTTTTAATTCTTTTAGATGTTTGACTACTTATTTTTTTAGGATTTAATTACTTACTCAAGCTATTAGGATAAGAATATTATTTTGCCTATATAAACATAGGTTTTGTACAATTTTTCAATAACCAATTCATTATATCAAATTATTGTCTTAAGTTTTTGAATTTTTCAACTTTCTCCTTGAATCAATTCTTCTTCTGCAACAGGACTCGTGTTTCTAAAATTGGTGCCTTGGGAAGTTTGAACTATAAAGTGACTGCTTATTCGATTATTAAATATATACACGGTTTTCTTACTTATTTTCAAGGGATTCTGACTTACGTGATGTAGTGGTAAGAGTTCTTAACTCTTAACAAAATGACTCTTCAAAAGTTAATTGCTGAAAATTTATATGCTTCACAGCTTGATTTAGTCCGTGTAACTTGAAAATAGGAGGTCAACACAACTAATATTGTCATATGCCATTTATGTTTGGCAGAACTTATATGAAGCTGGCTGTACATGATTTTATATGATGTATGTTTGTTACTAGATTTATATGATAAAAGATTATATCCAGTGTTTAGAAAATCTTCTGCAATTATTGCTGATTAAATATTTACTCCAATTATAGGATTGAACATGGACTATAATTTTGTTGTTTGTAACTAGCACAAGAACGAAGGTAATGTGTGGGTGCTGTTATACAGAATGTCAGAAAATAAGAAAAAATTGGAATAATCATATCTGAAACAAGTTTACTATAGTTGCTTTGGACATAGATACTTGTTGCAGCATACTTAACTGGTGACCTGATGCGACAAGATTGAAGTAGGAAAACATTAGTGTATTTATCATTAATTCTACTGCACTGTCTAAATACGAGTATGAAACAAGATATCTTACATGTGGGCAGACATCTGTACTGCTATAAACATGAAAGTGGATTGAGACTGAATAAGTTCTGCAGGCCTATGGTGAAACTAGAACTAAATCATTCTAGCTGAATTTTTCCTTTTGCTTTGATGTGGGCATGATCCTACTGAAGGAGGTGGATGGACGTGAGAACACGTTCCATTCCTCTTTCTATTAAATGTGGAGGTGGAAAAAGACTTGTATATTTTGAAATATTATTGATATTAATGCTATATTATTTGGTTAGAAGCTACAGTCTTCAGGAACATTACCAGAAACATTCTTAAAGAATGTCACAGAGGTTGTCTCATCTGAAACAGTAGATTACTTATGAAACTGGCACCTACCTAGTGTCAGTATTGGAGTTTATAAGACTTCTACTTTTAATCTGGAATCTAAAGGAGTTATGAAAAGGTTGAACAAACTGTATCTGTTAAACAGGATTATGAAACTCTTAGGTTATATGATCCTGGAATAGTGAATTGGAAGGATAAATATAAGTTCCTCCATATAGGGTTAGTGCAGATTGCACTAAAATCTTTAACTAAAACACCTATATTTTGGTAGCCTAAAGAGGCTGCCGCATCTAAATTTTTCAGGTTCTTTACTTGGTCTAATTGAGACAGTTTATTCAGTGGACCAGTTAAAATTATCTGTCTTCCAATTTTTTCTGTTTCTTCAACAGATGAAAATATTTTAGATGTTGAATCCAAAAGTCACAAAATAAAGGCCTTAAGTGAAAACATATAGCTGTTACCTATAGAGTTTACTACAAGATCATGACTACTATTAGTACTAATGCTAAAAGAGTTAGCAATTTAGGAGCTAATGCTATGATTGAAAGTAATCTTAGTCTGGAAGGATATTGACCTCCCAGATCAATGGGCTTTAGTAGGAGTAATGAAACCATCTCCAGTTGAAAATAGGGAAGTTAAACAAATAGTTCAAACTCCTGAAGCAGATGTTGAATTTTTTTTTTTGCTAGATTCAGCATAAGAATTTGTAAAGAAATCTGAAACTCATTGTAGAAGGTCTACTTCTACTTTACCAGTACTCGTGGGCACCAATTCACCTTGTCTTGGTTGGTTAAAGATGATGTTTCCACAACAAAGGTCCAGGTACTGAGGATTGGTCAAAAAGAAAAAGGAAGTTGAATATTTACCATGGAGTTTATCATAATGGACCTGAGCCTCCTATTTCTCCTACTGCCTCCTAAATGAATATGTCTATTAGTGCTATGCAAATAACGGAAGTAGGAATTTGTCATTGACAGAAAAGATTAAGGGGGAAGTTATGAAGGCAAAAAGTAAGCCGTTCACAGAATGATATTTCGAAAACCACACATCTGAAGAAAAGAAAACTTGCCAAGAACAATATCATTCTTTTTTGGAAAGGAACAAGATAATTGTTCCCTTTATTAAATGATGAATTAAATCAGGCCTATAATAGGAGCAATTGAGCCCACAACTGCCCAGGTCATCATTAAGGAAGGTCAGACCTTAGAAACCAATGCCTTTGCTAAAGCCCAAATAGAAAAGAGGAAAGCTTTATAAAACTTAACTGATTTAAATTCAATTATAAAAAAACAATTATACTGACCTAAAAGCTTGTCTAGGAAGTGTTTATAAATAGTTATGTTTATAGGAATGAGTGGTGGATAAGTGGGTACCCCACGAAATGTGTGGATAAAAGTTGGTTAGATCCTTTTTGATCGTTTATAAACCAAACATATGCTATGTCTTCTAAAAATAGCCAAGGAATTGGATAGAATTGAAGGCAAATAATTTATCCCTGACAAAACAGACAAATAATCTATTTCTAATACTAAAGATGTGCAAAAACCTATATTTATACCACCATGCCAAACTTAGATCTTAAATCAAAAGCTCCTAACAATGAGTTGGTTGAAGCTATGACTACTAGATTGGAAAATCTAAACCTTTAACAAATAGAAATAGGAGTAATCACAAACGACGAAACTTTCAAGAGGAAGGTATATCAGTTAGTGATTTAGAAAAATGAAATTGAGTTTCCTATGCAAGTCAATACTACTCATGCTCCTTATGAAGGACATAAGATTAGGTATTATTACTAGTCCTTCTTTGGTCAATGTTGGATATGAATGTGAAGTGAAAGTTCAAGTTTCATATCATGAAGGAACAAATTAGAGGACCCATTCCTATTTATGTATTGGACCCAATAGAAGCAAATTGTTCCAATGAATTAGATGACCCATGCGTTTGAATTTTTTTTTGAAAAACATGGAAAAAAGTAAAAAATAATAACTAGTATTTTAGATTAATATTATTATAATCATTTATATGTAATACATATTTCTCTGAAAAATGTGTTTAAAATTATTAGTGTGAATTTATATATAAAAAAAATTATGTATATAAGATGTATCCACGTAGTCAATGTCTAAATTTTGGATCATTTTAAGCATATGCCATATTCTAAATTTTATGAAAAATGATCTAACTTTTAGATATGTACTCGTATCCGACACTCCACCAACACTATGTGGGTTTCTACTCTCATCATTTTGATGACAAACCATTTAAAGTTTTTTTCTAAGCATATAGGTCTAGAAATGCTACGCTGATTTTTTTTTTTTTTTGAGATTATTGTATAAAGAGACCATACATGAGGCTCTTGATTGGTTATCATTGGCTTTATTTGAGTGAGGGTATGCATGGGTTGTTTAGCCACTATTTTGTTAATTATAATTCACTGACCCCAAATTTTATCCGTCTTGCTAGTTTTGAATGTTTTAGCCTCCATACGTTAGTTGAATTCTAATAAATGTGTTCATTTCCTTTATTTACTGATCTGGGGGAAAAAAGACTAATTTGCTCGTAAGTTTTCATATAATGCAGATGTTGATAAGGCTTCTTGAGCAAATGGGATAGGAGTGGCTGGGTGACTCTGAGCTAGCGAAATGATCTCTCTCGACGTGGATTTGTGCCATGTGAGAAATGAAGTGTGGTAGTGTTGAGTTCTTTTTTTCTGCTTACGCCTGGGAACTGGAATTTCACCGTGAAGTTCGGATGGACCATTTTCCTTGAGTTTCTTACCATCTTTTTAGGGCCTAAAAAGATTTGCACTGCTTTCCATATTTGCGAGTTACTGTTGAAACTTCTTTGCAAACATGTTCTTCCAACTTTATTTAGTCAAGTGGAAGTTATGGCAGAGCTGGATCGTTATATAAAAGGCACTTTCATACTTTTTATTGCCTAATTGAGTGTTTTGCGTATATGTTGGAGTGTTTGAAGTCTACATGTGTTTTCAGATGTTTGATTTGAATGCTGATTAATACAGACTTCCCAAAGCAATATAGAATCTGAAATTGCAGTGACCTTGATGAGGACACAAATATTTGTGAATTATCTTTCAAATACTGTTTTATTTTTCTATTTTTAATTGTCCGACATGGGGCCGATCACTGGGCTAATTGGGCTGGTATGTCCAGCCCCAATCTGTCCATGGACCTGGTCAGCCTGACCTAAATATAGGTCAAGCATCTTGGTTTGGAAGCCCTGTATTTTTTCTGTTCCTAACATGAGAAAGAGAATACCTTGGACTTCCATGTCTGTGTTGGGCTGAACTCTAGGCTGGGGATAAAGCCAGCTAAAATTTGAAAATGAGATGTGAATTTCCTTGATGGCCTGGGAGGATTTTATATTTTCTTTGAAAGGCTTGATACCATTTTCAGGTTGGATATTCTTTATGATGGTTGTCACACATGAGTGAAGGTTTCTGGCATTATACTGATACTTGCGAAGATGTTGATGACAAATGTCAGTTTTCTTTCTTATTATTCATAGTACCATATATAATTTACCAATGCAGTCAGTCAGTCTTAGGTATCATTTTGTCGAGTAATTTTAGAATAAACTAGCCATTACAATACTAATACGGGCACGTGGTGGTGTCTGGCATACACATTTCATCTTATGATTCTTAGTTCCAAAGTAAATCTACTCTTTACAGAGATTAATTTGATAATCAACTTGCTAATATAATGCTCATACAGCGGGATTGCACGTGGATGGGTCTGGCATCTACGTTTATTTATTCTCTTAGAATCCAGCTAAAGTGAATCTAAAACTGATAAAATAATATTTTGGAATCTAAATCACCATAGTTGATGCAATGGCCGGTGCTATTATTGTTTTATTTGCCTATTTTTATATATATAGAAAATGGGGGTTGGTGGGTGGAGAAAGGCAAAATTCCAAGATCTATGTTTAATATAAAATTTCATCCCTGAATTGATGGAAAATTATAGTATATTTGTTAGGTTAAAGACTATGATCTAAATGCGTTGGATTGATGTTGTTTAAATCAAACTCATTCTAACCTCGTAATTGAGTAGTGCTTGAAAATATGAAGGATAAGATACAAAATTGAAAGAATTGTATGTGAAGTGAACGTAATACACTAATATTGTGTTCATAAACATAGAACAACTTCATTCCCTTCTTTAACACGCATGTCATTGGCTTAGCTATCTTTCCAGAATTTCTATCGAGGGTCCAACAATTGAGTTCTAGCTACTTTATCCAACCTTGAGTATCTTATTGCATTGTCCGGTTCAAATTATCTAGAATTTCCATTTTGAATTGTTTGAACTTGATCTTAATTAACTCTTTCATCTTCTAAGATGATTTTATTTGTACCGTCAAATAGATGAATATAGTATATTACCACATTGCAGTACCACCTAAAAATTGATGCCACACCTACTTTTTAAGATGTGTTCTCCTGTTGGGTTTTGATACCTAATGAGTCTTGGATTATGATGTAAACATTCGATTGAATTTCATAGACATTGGCGGATGATAATTGTTACCAACAATCAAGTCCAAAGGTTCGACTCAAAAACAACGTGGACTGTTGGAAGTAGCTTAAGATATTAATGCTACTCACGGTCCATATATATTACTACTTGAATGACTTTGAATCTTGGCTTATTTAAGTTTTTTATTGGTCTAACTAAAGCCTAACCTAATCATATATATATGTTGTTTCTTACCCTAAACGTGAGTGTATGATTTGTGTGTAAAAGGAGAAAACAAGGTTGCCTTATTGAGAGAGAAAACGTGTGCGCATTGTGGAGAGGAAAATCCGGTTGCCATTGCTTCTAGAAATTGGCAATTGCTTCCTTCATCTTTTTCTCCATTTTGTCTCTCTTTCATTGATTTTCTTCTTGCTTTTCTAGCTACAAATTATCGCCGTTATCTTGTCCTTTGTAGGTGAGATTGAGGAACAGCCGAAGTGAATATATTGGTTGTGGGTTGTAGCCGTTTGGATTAGTTGTTTGGTAGAGAAAAGTAACGTGAAACTGAGCCCGAAAATCACCTATTAGACAATCCTTGGAGCGAGCCTCCGCGATATCTCCAAATCCCTAATCAACAAGAAGTCCATGATCATGCACAATTATACATCAATTGGTAGGTCAATGTGACATTGTGGTCTAAGGGGACTACAGCATAATAAACATAAGAGGAGACGTGGTTATTATCAGAAACTTCGACAAATGAAAAGAAAAATTAAGATTTAAGAGAGAGATAAAATGAACCAAGATATTTAAATTTGGCTTCTGTCAATTTCTGCTTATTTTGACTTAATGCATATACAATACTTTGTTGAGTACAACAAGCTGGTGGGAGATACAAATCAATTAAGATCATCCAGTGAAAGAGTCAAGTCTTTTGCTGAATAATTATCAATATCCTTGTCATGTCCATGGACTAATCTTTAGGGAACTCTTGTCTTGAGATCTTTCATTGGCCTAAACAAGGATTAAAATAAAAGCTTGAGAAATAATAATTTTTTGAAAAATGCTTCTGGTACGTAACTATTTACATAATGTTATACATAATGATGAAGTGTCAAAATATAAGTGGAAAAGTTATTTGATTAATGAGATTTCATTACATTATATGTTGTTAAACCATTATATAGGTTGTTATGTAGTTGTACACAACCGTAATTTTTTTATACAAATTATAGCAATCCACATATTCATTGGAGATGCTCTTACATCCGTATATGCTAGTGCTTTTTTGTTTCCATAAAAGTATGATACTAGGACAATATTTGTAATGGAAAATGGAAAAAGATAAACAAGAACAGAGACTCTGCAGCACAAATGATGCAAAAACAAATGATATTGGTGGAAAAAAGATAAAAATTGTGACAAACTTTCCTATAGTTTGTGCAAGCAGAAACCTTACATTTGGGGGCTGCACATCATCTGTTTCTCTGCAAAATCTCCTAGATGACTCTTCATTGCTAGAAGAACTTGAAACCAAAGGCACAACTTGATTATCACCATCATCATCATCATCATCATCATCATCATCATCATCATCACTACCGTCATGATCATGATCATCATCCTGATCCTCCTCGTCTTCACTGTCATTTTCCGCATCACCATCTTCAAGGTCAAAATCACCTTTGACATTATGGTTTCTTGTATTGACACAGGACTGACAGACCGAAACCGTGGGTGCAAGCTTGGGACCAGAGCCAGTCCATGGGGTTGAAGATTGGCAAACATGGCAGAGAAGAGTTCTCGTGTGCTTGGCTACAAGAAAGTTTGCTGTGTGGACTCTTGCATCGCAATCCCAGCACAGGATTGCTTGATCCGAATCACAGTACATTCTTGCAGTAGACTTGCATAGCTCACAATTCTTCATCTTCTTCTTAAAATATCTATCTAAAACACATATGGATTGTGTAGTATCTTTGGGTTCTCAGGTCTATTTTATATATCTGTCGGTATCCTGATTTTCCGGCTGAAACCAAGGAAATAAATAGAAGTGAGGAAAGGGGTACAGGTTGCTACTTGTGGCTCTGTTTAGCTGCAGCCTATCATATATATTTTTTCAATGATAATAATCCATGGCTATAGAATCATGCTTGATTTACATCACATGTAAATCAAGTTTTACGTTTTATCACGTGACAACACATTGTTGGACAATTTAAAAACAACAAAGTTTTTTGGTCCAATCATTTGTCGACAAGTTGAATAATGTCAATAATGTGTACAAATGGCATTACCCATTGGGTGACTATTTTGTACTGTTGACTGTTTAATAATACCATCACCACCAAACCACTGCGTCCAAAACTATTACCAGTCCGGCAACCACACCATCGTTCATCATCCACCACTAGCCAGCAATAGTCGTTTTTAGACGTGGAATAAAAGAATTGAGATCACAGCCACCACCACGACTATCCAATCCCAACCACCACTACCGCCTCCAATTGGATCATCAAAACTAAAAAAACCCACCCAATACTGTCACCAAGATTTCATTCTCTTCTTCATCGGTGGACTAGACTGCAACACCACCACCAGCACCACCATATCGCCCAAATAAGACGACCATCACTTTTCGAGCACTATCAGCAGTAAAGAAAATGAGAACAAAAAGAACCAGTTTCACTAATGTCACCATCACACCATTGTTTTAAAGGGCCAAACATTCTGTAAAAATCAATAAGAAAAACCAATTTTGAAAGGCAGTGGTAGTGATGATGGTCGGGTCCGGTAGCGGTTAGCGATATCAGCGATCGTAGTAGTGGTGGTTCTATGGTTTGGGAGTGTGGTGAAATTAATTGATGTTGACGACTAATGAGCTCCCAAAAAAGTTAGTTGGGGGGGTTGAACCATAATTTTTCAGTAAGTTGAAAATTTAAAAATAAAATAAAATAAATTCTTAGTGTGGCAAAGTATGTCAATTCTCTATTTTACGAACTGAAATGTCAAAGTTTATATAAGTTCACCAATTTCTCTAGCATCGTTATTAAGAGCTGCATAAGAGTTAATGATTTTGGTTTGTCTTTAGCAAGTGGAGACGTGGTGACCTCGGAATGAATTCAATAAAGGAATGTCCTTTACCCCGATTGTTAAAATTTTTGTCCCAAGATTGTGAAAAGTGAAAAAACCTCAATTGCAAATGAGATATATAGGTCTGTTCGAGCCCCCATTATTCACAAACTCCTTATTTTATGGTGATCAGAACTTCCTTTTTGAATTGCTTGTCCTCTATTTTATTTGGAATCAATTATTTTATCTTTGAAAAGGAAATTTTGGCAACAATTATTACAATCTTGTGGTAGCCGCCTTGAAATTTGTTAGTTTTTGACTCAATAATAGAAGAAAAATACCAGTTCTTTCGCTGATATTAAACAGAAGGTTTGGCTTAAATTACAAGGATGGAAAAGCAGTATGTTCTCACAAGGGAGAAGGGAAGTTCTTCTTAAAGCGGTGGCAATGGCGATTCCTTCATATGCTATGAGTTGTTTTAAACTTCCTACAAAACTCTGTCTTGAGATGGAAAGTATGATGGCCAAGTTTTGGTGGGGGCAAAGAAAGATGGAGAGAAAGGTGCATTGGGTTAGTTGGAGGAGTTTGTGCAAGGCTAAATCGATTGGTGGCTTAGGGTTTAAAGATCTGAGCACTTTTAATATGGCAATATTGGCAAAACAAAGCTGGAGGCTACTGAAGAATGAAACAGCCTGCTATTTAAGATGTATAGTGCACAGTATTTCCCAGATGGAGATCTCTTTGCCGCCTCATTGGGGAGTAATCCGTCGTTTGCTTGGAGAGGTATCTTCGAAGCCTCAAAACTTATGGCAAAGGGGGGAAGATGGAGCGTAGGGAATGGGTCTATTCATATTTTCAGAGATGCCTGGGTCCCGGGTCTTGGAATTCTGCATGAACCCGTCTCCGTGGTGAATTTGACGGGCGAAACTGATCTTATGGAAGCTACGGTGGATTTTCTAATTGATCAGTCCACTAAATGGTGGAATATTCATCTCGTCAGAACTCTCTTCAATCCAAATGTAGCAGCCACAATTTTAAAGACTCCATCGGCTTCGGGTGATGCACATAAGTGGATCTGGGAACATGAGAGAAATAGGGTGTTTACAGTTAAATCAGCTTACAATTTTTTTATGAACATGGAAACTACAAGCCAAGGTGAACTCTCACATGCAACTGATTCGGGGAAGTTCTGGAATGATATTTGGAAACTAAAAATCCCAAATAAGGTGAAAATATTTGCATAGAGGGCTTGTAAGGAGGCTCTCCATTCAAAATTGAACCTTTTAGAAAAAAAGGTTCGCCTCGACCCATTTTGTAGTTTTTGTAAGCAGGAAAACGAAGACTTAATTCATGCATTATTTACCTGTACAAAAATACAAGCATACTGGACAAAAAGATTTCAACGCTACCAGCCACCTCGATCTGTCATGCATGCAGTTCAGGAGATGCATTCTAAGGGGAGCACTGAGGAACTTACGGAGTTTATTCTTATGGCATGGGGCGTGTGGTACAGGAGGAATAAAATGCTATATGAGAATGTGAGTATCCATCCTTACCACATGATCTCTTTTGCCCTCTCTAAAAAAGGTTATGGTTCTCCTATGCAAAAGAAAGCTATGTAGAAGGACCATCTCTGGAAATCTCCTCCTACAAATTTTTTCAAGCTTAACATTGATGGGGCTGTCTTTTTTGATTATAAAAAATTCGGTTCGGGTGCTATACTAAGGGAGCTGATGGGGATGTACTTTATGACTTTAAGTAAAGAAGAGAATGAAGCTTTTGAAGTCGAAGATGTGGAAGCAATGGCACTGTTGAGAGGCCTACAGTTCACCTCAAACCTTGCTATACATAATTTAATCATCCACAGTGACAGTCTATTGCTAGTTGAAGAAGTTAATATGAGTCAAATGTCAGGTATAGAAACATCATTTTCGAAGCCAAGCGTCTTATGAACACCTTTCTTATATGCATCCTGGAACACTGCAGCAGGCTCACAAATGGTGCGGCACATAGACTTGTTAGGCATGCATGGAATATTAAAGATGTCCAAATATGGTGACATAACTGCCTTGATTTCATTGTAAATGTTGTTTACCATGACAAACATTTTTGTAATCGGGTTTGAGGTTTATGCATCTGTTTCAATGAAGCAAATTTTTCTAT
>CAIGRN010020059.1:0-13314 GCA_903798345.1 Fraxinus anomala
CGAAAATCTTCAATTTTCGAGTAAAGACAAAATATCGATGAAACGAGTGCTACAACCCGAATCTCCCATTTTGGAATTATTACTATACCTCGTAAAATGTCGAAGAGTCCAACCCTCATCTTTCCAAAAATTTATGAAAGGAATAATTAATAATAAGTATTATTTTCAAATTAAAAAAAGAAGTGCACGTCCCCTTATATCTTTGACGACGAAAATAATCTTTATTATTATTATTATTATTATTTGTATCATTCTTGCTTTCTTGGTGAAAAGTTTCGACCAACTTTAAAATAGAAAAGAAAAAATATAAAATATTATTGGTTGGCTTGTGGTAATAAAGTCAAAACAACCAGTAAAAAGTGAAAACTTACATAAATCTGGATGCGGGCCCATTTAATCTCGTGTCGTTCTCAAATTAAAAAAGGCCGTCACAGTAAATTGTTCATTCATTATTCATCTCAAGCGTACGGTCAGGATTTAGTTGTCAGTTTATTTGAATGACTGAGATTCTGCTGTTGTCTTGATCGAATTTTAGTTTTTAAAATTAAAAATATAGTCATTAGTGGATCTCACTCGTCTAATAAAAATAAAAAATAACGACTAATTTTTTAAGTTTAATCCAATTTTAATTTTTACCAAACTGCGACCCGACCGCAGTCAAAAGTTTCTCTCTTTGGGAGGAATTTATTTACGCTTTTTAAGTAAGACCCCACATAAAAGTTCACTTTCTGAAATCAAAAAGTGAAATAAATAAATGAATAATTCGCAGTTCATTCAGATTTCAGAGGTGAATGGCAGCTGCAGGTTAATGAGCAGGCAGAATTAAATCCATCAAAACTGAAATACGCAGAATTTGTCCCAAATTTTTATTTCAATTTAAATAGTACTTAAAAATAAATGATACAGCGAATGAGAATTTTTTAATCCTTATCCCTGCTGCCAAAATTGCCCAACGGTATGGGTTGGTAATGATCGTCCCGTCCCGTTGCAATCCCTAATTGTGGGTGGACGAGGAATTTATCAATCGGGCAATTCTTGAACTAGACAATTTTATTTTAGGGAACTTCGAGAAAAATACAATACATTTCGAAAAGTCAAATATTTTGTTATTGTTCATTGAAAGGTTCCTTATAGAGGTGGAAAATGGGTCAAGTCGTTATTGGGCTAGACTCATAGGCTGCTCAAGCTAGATTCGAGACAAGTCATGGACCAAGTCAATGTCAAATTATTTTTCTCGAGCCGAGATTGCTCGGTTGGTGAGGCCCTGAGCCAGCTCATTTGAGCTCCTGGGCACATGCTCACTAGCCAGCTCATTTAGGCTTGTGGGCACAAGCTGACTCATTTTTAGAACTTATTTTATTAATTTTTTTTTTGCTCACTTTTGAACTTAATTTATTAATTTATTGAAAAAATTGAGTCAACTCGTGGACAACTGGTCTTGGGTGGCTCTACTCGTTTGGACTCGTGTGGCTCGACTCATTAGGCCTACAACCTTAGGTCGAGTCAAATCCATATTTTGGACACGAGTCGAGCTCATGGTTATAAAGGGCATAGCCAGCTCAACCTATTATTATCCGTAGTTCTTTATATCATAAATACGATGTAACTTTTCACAACGAAAAAAAAAAAAGTAACTTTTTCTACTAACACTCTTCGTTTGAAGAGTAAATTTTAATTTGGTGCGAGTATGGAACATAATTCGTTTTATATTTCAATTGAGTCTGGCGAAGGATATAATTCAAGGGGACGAAATTCATAACGACTTTTTAAAGAATTTTTTTTAATCTTTTAATTGATATTTTGAACAATATTAAACAAATTTGCAAGGGTTTGGCGAGCCAAGCTTTGAGAAATGACCAGCCCACGGCTTGGTGTAGATTTTCACCTCCAGTGTATTTGGTACGGTACGACGCATTGTGGTTGGTAAAAGAAAGAAACAAAAAAAAAAAAAAAAAAAAAAAAAAAAGCAATTTTCACGTCACAAGTCAATTAATAAATTTTTCGTCTTTCCTCACCCGAAGGTTTTGTTTGTTTAAATAGAAAATGCATGCTATCGAAGACATTACAACATATGTCAAGAAGGGCTCCGTTGATTTTGTACAAAACCAAATACAAGTCAAGAGGCAAGGTAAGAAAGAGTTTAGCTAATCGAGATATTAACTCTTTCGAAACTCATAAATCATGTCATACCGAGACCAATCTATTTTCGAACGGAGCAGAAAGTAGAATTTTACACTTCGGTTAAACATTTTGGACAATCGTTATTTGAGAGGGATGCGGATCTTCTTTCTTTCCTTTTTTTCTCCCTCACTATTCTATATAGTTTTTAGTAAAAACAATATTTTTTCCAACAATAGTCAGACAAACAAAATACAGTAGAGCCTAATTTGCTAATCCGACAATTAACATTTGCATGAGAAGACACAAGTCAATATAATCAAAAAAGAATAATGCTTCATCATCCGTCGAGATCATCACCAGTTTAGGTCACAGTGAACCTCCTAATTCATTGTTTAATGCATTAAAATACTTCACAACTTTTTTGAATGAATTAAGAGACCCATTGCCACCTAGACCATTGATTATCTTTAGTACATCACCAAATCAAAAATGCCTTGCCAAAGATCATGGCTGATGATAGCAATTGTCTAATAACAACCCACCATAGTCCATAAAATGTGTAAAAATTGAGTATGAAGCTTTCAGACAGACCATAATCCCCTCCAGGAGAGGGTACGTGTCTGAAATTCCTATAAAAATTTAAGTTTCACATTACACTGATGAATCATGCTTTAGCACTAAAATTTTGAAGAAAAAAGAAAGATCAAAAAAACTTACGTGTAACGACCCTAAAACGAGTGTAGTAATAAATAATTATAATTAACCCTACAGCATGATCCCAATTGAACGATAATACACTGTACATATGCCCATCGCGTAACCCATGACAACTAAGAATGGGAATGTGATATCTTCAGATTTTGGCTCCAAGTTCAAAGGTTAAAAATTCCTGACACCGTACTCCAACACAACTTCATGATCTACTCTCCAATAGTTTGCATCATTGAATTCCTTCATCCCTGCTCCATCATCTTGTCCATCCTCCTTTTCTGGGGTCTTTGGAGAGAGATTCGTCTTCAATGGCCCGGCTTCCCCAACAGTACCCTCCTTGAGAGCTTGCTCCATTGCCTTCTCTGTCCCCTCTGGTTCTACGCCCACAAATTCAACGTCCTCTTCGAACAGGGAGGGGAAAGCAATGCTTTTTTGACTTGAATCACATTTAGTTGAATCGTCAATAGAATCTGTAGAACTGGAGGTGCCATTTGGTAGAGCGCCTCCAACTGAAGTGGAACTAATTTGGGCAGTGTTCGTCTCCACTAAACTAGCAGGATTGTCACTTGTGTCGTTTGGGTCAACAAATGGGTTCGCAATCGATCCACCAACCTGAAAATCTGATCTCTCCCCCCATGCGACCCATTCAGGTATGGGCCCGTCTCCAAACAGATCCTCGTTGTCTGAAGTCTCAAAACGGAAGAAACCGTCTCCAGAGGCACTGGCCTTATTATTCTTGGGAACCGAGTCTCCCCCATTGACAGGGTTGTTTCCATAGAAGTTATCGAAGGGGTTTGTCTTAGAGCCAGAAAAGCCATTGGCATAAGTGCTGCTATCAATCAATTCCTCATCCTCGCCAACCACTACCTCATCGTCACTACTGCTGTTACCACCATTGGGTGTTCCATCCAAATTGATATCATCCATAATATCACGAAGCGAAGTTCTCCGAGGTGCATCACCAATTTTGTCATCTTGGAAAGTAAACCAGTTGGAGTTTGTAAACAAACTTCTGCAAGAAAGATTTAAACAATTTCAAACAATGACAAATAGGCTTGCTTGATAGCCAGCTTCTAACTTTTTGCACATCACGGAAGCCAACACAATAATATTGCATAATAGAGGCAGATAGTAAGCGGATTCATTCTTGCAAAAACTCCCACTTCCTGTCTTTCGTACTTTCCCCTTCTATACAATTCCTATGACAATCTATTTGCGAG
Organism: Fraxinus anomala; assembly: GCA_903798345.1. NCBI lineage: Eukaryota > Viridiplantae > Streptophyta > Magnoliopsida > Lamiales > Oleaceae > Fraxinus > Fraxinus anomala. Next base: position 4,053 of record CAIGRN010020059.1, read on the forward strand.
GCTTGTTACAGCTACTTGCAGCAAAAACAAACACCGCTTATCCTGTGAACCTAAGAAGAACATAAATCTACAATTGCAGTGCAAATCTTTTTACAGCATATAATCAAAAAGATAAAATGTATATCCTGTTTGAGCATAAGTCTGCCTGTATTTGTGCAACTTTAAATTTCTCAATAAATAGCAATGAAACTCACCTTCCCTGGTCGTCACCCAACCTTAGGGATGAGATCACTACTTCTGCAGATTCATCATCAAAGTAAACATCCTGCATTTTCAATCAATGTCTAAAATTCAGCACTATGGAATTCACAAAGGGGAAGAGGTTGCAAACATTTGCTTCCCCTATGTGTCCATTCCACACAATACTATTGTAAGTACCAGCAATGCCTGTATCTCTGACATTCCATACGGGATTTATAACTACAAAAAATATAGTATATTTACAGAAGTGTTATGGTTGACATATATGCGGGAGGAGTACTATAACATAATACAATGACAAAAATACATACAAAAGTAACGCTGGATAAGACCATAAAAATCAAAACTGAGACAAACAAAACATGAATATGTTAACATGCATAATCGATACTTAAAAAATATATAAATACGACGTGGAACAATCCCTGCACCACCCAATATTGGCTAGTACAAGCAAGAATGACCGGTATATGACTTGATATGGCATCTTCACTTTATATACCAGTAATTCATAGTTATTAAAGCCGGACCGGGCAATCCAACTGGTAACCCAGCAGGCCAAGCAGTCCAGTCCTGCACAATTGACCGGATTGCAGTCGAACCGGTAAGAATCCTGTCAAACCAGCGGCTTTGGATCAAATCACTTGAACCGCTTGACCGCCATGATGGAGATTGGTGGCACTGACCACTGCGCCATCGAAGATGATGTTATACGTGTATTTACATTGTATATACACGTATAAACCATCTCTAACTTTTCTATTTTTTAAATTAAATAAAACCAAATCCTTATTGAGGTACACTTTAAAATATTACATTCACTCTATACAAGTACAAAATTAATCTAGTGCAAAATTTTGAACATATTTTACAAGATTTTTAGTCATGAGAAAACACCTTTTTGAATTTGTTCACATGTACGGATATAAAAACTTCAGCTAAAAAAATTATTTTCTTATTACAAAATTATAAGAGAAATATAAGCATTATGGTTAAAAATTAGTTTATAATAATAATGTAAATTGATGATAAACAGTTTTAAAACTTCAACTGTCTTAAAAAGAAATTTCTATATTTTAAAAATTTTAAATGATTTTACAAGTACTCACCCACCGGTTCAACCAGTGACCCGATGATTTAACAAGAAACCCGGTGACTTGACTGGGTCGATACCCGAGCCAGGTCTAATAACTATGACAAGCATTACTCCCGTAGTATGAGACTACATTTAAAAGTCTTTCTGCATTATATATCTGTTTTTTTATTTCATATCTGCCTGTAGGTAAAAGAGCACATTAAAGATATATTACCTCCTCAACTCGCTCTAGAGATCCATGACCCTGCAATAGAGCAATTAAAATCATAGACAAATCCGAAAGAAATTGCCAATTTATTTCTTGAGGTGATTATTGCAATAGTTTTTCTTCTTTTGGTATTTCTATTTGAGCCTACCTCAGTACCATCATTATCATATGCATTGTATCTGAATGCTTGGCTTAAATTATTTGCTAGAGCTGCAACATCATAATCCCTATCATGGACATCATCCTCATCACTATCCCTGGTCCTGTCTTGCAATGCAGTTCTTTTGGTATTTCTATTTGAGCCTACCTCAGTATCATCATTATCATATGCACTGTATCTGAATGCTTGGCTTAAATTATTTGCTAGAGCCGCAACATCATAATCCCTATCATGGACATCATCCTCATCACTATCCCTGGTCCTGTCTTGCAATGCAGTTGGCCGACTGCACACAACAATACAAGAGACATTTACTCTTTAAGGAATTAAAGCTGGCAGAACCATCTAATTTGGAAAGACCTCTTAATAAAACAGAGATGAATCAGCGACCCCACTCGGCAAAGTAAAAATGAAAACAGAACAAGAAAATTTATATACTTCCAAAACATATAAAAAGATGAATAAACAGATAGAAGAAATTCATTCATTAATATTGAACTTTGTACCATACAACTCCTGATTAATAATTTAGATATGTTAATAATAATTGGAAAACGTCATGGAATTTACTCGTCTAGTTGATTAATGCAACATTGTTTGTTGGTAAACGAGTAATAAAAAATTGTATTGGTTTCGTTTTGTATGAAGTGATTGCATAAGATATAAAGAAGAGGCATACCCACAAGCCCATCCGTGAACATTTTCAACCATGTTACGCTCCTGTAAGACGGTAGTGTGCCACTCATTCCATTCATTATTTTCCTAAAGCAAACAAAACAACAATGCATGAGCATAGAAAAAATAAATTGAAGTCATATAACTTATTTTGACACTGTCAATATTTGCATAGACACGAATCTTTTGCTTTAGACAGCATTTAATACATTTTAAAGATTCAAGTTTCACAAAAAAGTTCAGAAGAGCCATAATCAACTGGTGTTTTTATGGAAGTTATAGTCTGCAGCTTGGCGAGAAGTCTTGAAAACAGATCATGCCATATCAGATGATGATATGCATATCAAGCATAGAGCAGAATAATGGCAACAAGCTGATAGAAAGACAACAATACTGAAAATATTATCCAGACAATTACAAGAACTGAAAAAATGCAATCCGTTCTACCTCTTTCTGAACTTTTGACATCACATATGAACAAGTACTGGCTCTGTTTCAAGTTGGAAATGCAGAAGTAAAATATAAAGGAATGAGGCATAAATTTAACCAAGTGTCAGTATATCACAGACCTGAAGATATGGCTGAAAGCGTTTATCATTGTCTCCCAACTGAACAAGTTTATTTGATATTCGAGTCATATGTCCAAAGTACCCTGCTCGGGGTGCCTGTCTTCCTGTAACAGGTAAAGTCGGCTGCAAGTATTGAAACACACCATCAGATTTTCACTTCAAGTCACACATAGTTGTAAAAGAAAAATGATGAGAAAATAGAAGATTTGAAATGTAAACAGGACAGATCAATTTCCACCACAAACAGAACGCCAGGATCCCAACAAGGTCTCTTCATGTCATTTTGTGGATTTTTTTTTTTCTTTTGAGCAAATTGCATAATCCTCATTTCATGATAATTACAGAGACCTCACTTTTCAAAAATTTCAGAAACCTCCCTTGAGGTTTACTTTTTTTAACAGATTCCCTGTGTTACCTAAAAGTAAATATACATTTTCCATTTTACCCGCTATTCTATTTTAAAATCACTATATAATTATATATAAACTATATATTTTCCTTTTCTTATTCTTATACTTTTCATTTAATTAAACTACTTTAGTTCAAAAAATAATGATGATGATGATGATGATGATAATAATAATAATAATACAAATCTTATATTAAAATTTACAAAATTATTATATAAGATTTTTTTTTTCAAATACGATTGTCGATTGACAAATAATTCAAATCAACATATATAAATGTTATAGTTTAATAAAGTTAGTAGAAAATTTTAATACCTTTACAAATATTGTTATAAAATAAATGAAATTATTAAATATGAATTTTTTCAAATACGATTGACAAATATATTAAAAAATCAACATAAACAAATGTTTTAAAACAAAGCTAGTTGAAAATTCATTAAATGTTTATATTGCTTGATTTAGTAGTATTTTCTCTAATTTTTTGTACTCTTTACATTATACTATAATAAGTTTAGAAATTAAAGTAATCTTATCATAATATTAAAAATGCAAAAAAGTTGGCATCAAAGGTTCATTCTTAGATTTTTTTTTTTTAATTCAACTTTTTGTTAATTACATCAATTTTAGTTTGTCTATTAAATGAGAAATTAATATTCACAAAAATATTATTAAGATTACGCTCTTGTTTGGTTCAGCTACAAAAGTGAATTAAAATGCAAGTCAAAATCAACAATTAATTTTAACCGCACATTTCAGGAGACTTACCACTTTTTAACCACATATTCCGTCAACTTTTATCAAAATCTACTAAAAATCTTATTTTTATCTAAATCGATTAGGGGCTAAATAACTTTATACAAAAAGATTAAGAAAATAAATAAACATTTTACTTATATATATATATATATAACAAGGAAAATTTACATTATGGACGGATTTTTTGAAATTTTTGAAACGGGAGGGAGTGTCTCTATAATTGGCATAAACCTCCAGGGAGGTTTTTGAAAGTCGCTCTTTTTTTGTAGACAGTTTAATTTTGGATTTTTATTATTTATTTATTTCCAATTAAGTAGTTTACTTCTCTGTGTGGGGTATTTGTAGTCTTGACTTTCCAATCCTCACACATGCCAGTCCTAAATTTCTCCACAATGATAAATGAGCTAATATATCATGCATATGATTGGAAAATCAACCAGAATGTGCCATTATTTAAAAAAAAACTACCTGATTGAGTTCACCAGATAGAGTAGGATTTTTATCCGTCTGAAGAACTTTTTCAACCAAGTTACACTCTTGAAAAAGATGATCAACAATGGTATTATTTTTGCTTTCCAAGCATGAATATATTATACTCTCCACGTGATGATGCAAGGCATTATTGTATGGATACCTGCATCAGAAAAAGTATTTCTAACATGAGTGCTTCCAACTGTAACTTCTACGGGACAAAAGATTAAAGCTTTCTTTTCTAGTAATCACCCAATTAGTGTTATTAAACACCAAAAATTAATAATAGAAGTAACTTCTTACTCAAAAAAGAGATCAAGGACCCTCTTAATTGTCCCTGAACTGACCAATTCTTTCTCTGCCACCTCATTGCCAGTTTTCAGCAGCTCCACGATGAATTCCACAATCTATAAATAGGACGACAATTGCATAAAATGTTAAAACGCCAAATATGTGATCCTGCGTCCAACCAAGGATTTAAATTTGACATCATTTTGAGGATTGCATGAAAAAAATAACCAAAATTAACATACCAACCTTTAAACGGTGTTTCCCAAGAGGAGGCCGTAATTCACCATAAGTTGTAGGTAGAATCTTCTCATCAGATGACACTCTCAACAGAGTCAGCAAGTCCCCTGCACCACAAATATGTCAATGCTTATCCTGTTGGTTACAAATTGAAACAACAGGGCACTCATGCCAAGCCACATGTTATGAAGTAATTTCGGAAAATATTGAAAATAAGGGTATTGGATGATATTTGAAAATTTTCCCTTTCTAGCCCACTTATATACATCAATTTCCAGATCATGCCAATAAAGGATAACACTTACCCCAACCCAGTGGAATTCATAAAGAAATTTTACTCATCGCCAGTATGTCTCTACCTTTTCCACTTGACACATGTCATTGCCTGCCTAGGGAAGTTAATGGATCATCTACCATTCTGCAAGATTTATTTCACTAAACCTAGCTTCTCCCTTGGAAAATACCAGTCTGAATTGACAGTTGAGGAAGAGTCAGTAAAAAACTGATTATTGCATTCCAAAGAGTACAATAAGGATGTCATATCTAGGGCAATCTACCAAGTCTGCAGGGTTATTTCACTAAACCTAGCTTGTCCCTTGGAAAATACTAAGTCTGAATTGATAGTTGAGGAAGATTTCAGTAAAAACTGAATTTTTTAAATAGAGTATGTCTAGGTTTTAAATACAGTCCTATTACATAATCTTGAAGCAAAGGTTATTTACTTCTAACTATATCTTGGTATATTTATAGCTATAGAATGTGTCATTCTGTCAGCTATACAACCATCAAAAAAAGGCTCTAACTGCTTTGTTTAGAATCCTGCTCTTATTACCTTTGATCCCAAATTTATTTGGTACAAGTCTTGGTTTGTTGCTACATATAGTTGAAACTGTGAAATACAGCCTACATAAAGAACGTTAACAACAAAATTTTGCGTTAAATATTTCTTAAAGATCGCATAGCTACGTGCCTTGTCATAACCATTCATAGTTACGTGCCTTGTCATAATCATTCTCTGCAAAGTATCATTTAAATACATATTTTCTTCTGGATAATTCTACGAAAAAATAAGCTCAACTTTGGAAATAAACCAAAAATCAATATAGCAACAGTCGTATAAACCATATGAGTCAAGATTCCACGAACAAGAGATCTGACAAGTGGCCCCTAATATATGTAACAATACATGAAGGACTACTTTCTTTTGGCTTGTTCTACCGATCATAAAATGAATATGTAAATATGCATATAAAGTAGCACAAGAGTAATTACTAATATAAGCGGTAATGGACTCACCCAGTTTGGGAAGCATTGCACCGACAGTATCAGGATTAGCTAATTCATACACATGCTGATTTTTGAAAGAATACATTACAGGTGAAGAAATTGATCTTCTTGGGTCCAACAAAGAAATACACACAGACAACGAGTTGACAAGGGCGGATTTTGAATGTGACTCTTCAAGTGCATGATCAAATATCCTTGCAACAAAACTGCACATAGAGAAAGTCACAAATATTCATATCATTTATTCAAATAACAGGGTAAAAACTGATCTACAAGGTGGGGAAGAGTATTCAGGTTTATTCATAAAACCTTGGGCTTGATAGTTTAGTGGCCAGAGGTGATGGAGCATTTCGGGTTATTGCGCATAACGTTTCTGCAGCATTGGCATGTACTTCAGGAGGATTCTGGAGAACACAAAAGGTATATAAGTTATATCTTCAGATGATTTACATGTCATTAGCCAAACAATCCTGCATAACAAGTGTAACTAATACGCCATGCTGATAAAATTGCAATTAAGCAAGCCTCCATGTGCCAAACACCACACTTTCCCTTCCAAATGAACAGATATCAAATATGGCTGAACCAGATACAGAGGAGGAAGACGGACAACCATATACAAGGCAACATTGACAGATGCAACAATCCATCAAATAAATTTCTGTTTAAGAATTCCTTCTTCCAAGGAGGTACACATCATGGTATAACCATGGCGTATGAATGAAGTTCTAGATATTCCTATTGTCATAATAATATATCAAAAATAATATGTGAGATCTGCAGATTATTGTTCTGTAAGCAGTGCATGATTTTCATTGTGCACTGAAGCCAAAGCTGACAATTAGTTTCATGCCAGTGTAGTAATACAAAAGGACATGTGGATAAAATAATAAATAAACCCAAGAAACCACATATAGTGGCAAATTGAATGCAGGGGAAAGTGGCGAGAAGGACAATGATATATTTACATAAAGGACCCAAAGCTGCATTAGCAAATATAATAAAGTGAAGGTGACTAGAGAAGTGTGAGAATGGAGATAAATTGATAAATTTGTTAGAAAAACCATAGAGAACATGCAAAATCTAAGCTAAACATAGCCATAGTTACTAAAGAGCATTATATTACACCACCAGGCTCAAAGAACAAATATAACCACCTTGATATAACTAGCAACAAAAGCTACACAGGTAACTATTGACAATAGTAATTAAATACACTGGCAGTCAAGGCTTGGTTCAATTCTTACACCAAAGAAAGGGTTACATGTATAGCCATGAGATTTTTTTAGACTTACTGATGTATCCAGTTTGTCCACAATCATTTCCAGTAAGCTGCTATCAGCCAACCATTGTATCACATCCATCGAATTGGAGTATAGATGATCGTTGGCACCAACAAGTCGCACCAACACCTAATAATAAAGAGTTTATGACAAGAGAAAACCCACTGAGAGCAATAAAATATTATTAACTGCATGACAAAGTTTGCAATTTATATAAGACATCAACCTCCATGATGGATGTAATGCCAATCAGATCAACTAGCTGCTTGAAAACATCTTGATGGGCCTGGACAGAATCAACATCAGCTAGAATGTAAGTTATCTAGTTAAGAAAATATTGTCATTTTAAACAAAGCAAAAAAAGAAAGCTTCAAATAGCAAAGTTCACATCTTGATTCTCCTCGTTCCCATTACCACAAGCCTTAACCGACGGAAAATTATATTGAGAATAAGGCTTAATATGTTATTGTATCTCAAGCCTTCCTAGCTTTACATTTGTCAAAAGATTCAATTTAAAATGCACAAAATTCAATCATTTAGTAGTTTAATCAAGGACAAGAGTACAGGGCTGCTAAATGAATATGGCAAGCAAATCCCAAGGACTACAACAAAAAGAGACATTAAACCCTCCTCAACCAAAAAATAATTACAGCAATAGTAATAAATTTTGTTTCCTAAACATCACCTCGCTTCACTACCCATGCCCTCTACCTATAGAAAACCTAGGGGCCAATTTGGTTTTTGTTTCAGTTTTCTGTTTTGATTTTGAATTCATTTTCATTTTTCTATGTTGCGGGTCAATTTTAAGATTGTTAAAAATACATTTGATTTGTATTTCTCAAAACAGAAAATTAGAAAACCCGTTTGGTTTGAAATTTTGAAAAATTATATTATAACATTTTATTTCATTATATTCGATCAAATCACTAAAAATAAAACAATTTTATATTAACATATTATCAATTAATATATATATTTTAAAGTTGGTGAATCCTACAATATTTTTTTCTCACTACAAAAGTAACATAAAAAAATAAATAAATAATAAATTAAGTTTAAAATGTAGGAAATAAAAATAAAAATTAATGATGTGAACTAATAATATTTTTATTTGTGTTCATTTAAATATTTTTTTAGAATTTTATGTAAATAATCATTGAGAGTTTGAACTAATTTTTTTTATATATAATTTTAATTTCTCTAGAATTTTTTATATTTTATTTTTCAAATTTATGTTTTAAATTAGAATTTTTTTTTTGAATTATAGACTTTATTTTTTTTGAAATTTTACTTTTTTAATATTATTTTTCAAAACTTTCAAAAATTAATTTTTTTAATTTTTAAAAAAATTTAATTTTTAAAATTTTATTTAAACACTTGTTTTTCATTTTAAGTGTGTTCAAAAATTTCATTGAAAACAATTTTTTTTTTTTTTGAAAAGTAATCAAATATTATATTAATCAAAGGTAATACACAGGAAGTGTATCATCAGTACAAATCGGCAAAGAATAACATAAAATTGGGCAACCCATCTAAATGCCTAGAAGCCACAGCATTAAACCAAGTAAACAATGTCAAATAAAACAACTCCCTAAACTGCTCTGTTGTCCGTGTT
>CAIGRN010020075.1:0-16012 GCA_903798345.1 Fraxinus anomala
CCCGTCACGAGATGCCACTAAGCAACATTTTGGAGGATGAACTATTTGATGTATGAGGAATTGATTTTATAGGACATTTTTCGTCATCCTATAACAATCGATATATCCTACTGGCAGTGAACTACATCTCCAAATGGGTAGAAGTGAAGGTGTTACACACCAATGATGCAAGGGTAGTAGTATATTTTATAAAGAAAAATATTTTCAACCGTTATGGATCTCCAAGAGTCATCATAAGTGATGGTGGAACTCATTTCTGCAATCGATTATTTCGGCGGTGCTTGCTAAATACGGGATACAACATCGAATAGCTACACCCTATCACCCTCAGGTGGATAGGTTGAAACTTCTAACAGACAACTGAAGAGAATTCTGGAACTCACGGTGAATGCATCTCGAAAATATTGGTCCAAAAAATTTGGATGATACTTTGTATGCCTATCGCACCCCTTACAAGACACTGATTGGAATGTCCCAATACCGAATAGTATTCGAGAAAGCTTGACACCTACTAGTTAAGTTTGAGCACAAAGCGTACTGGGCATTGAAATAGTTAAACATGGACTTACAAAAGGCTGAAGAAACAAGAATACTATAGCTTCACGAATTGAAAGAATTCAGAAGAGAAGCTTATAAAAATGTATCCATCTACAAAGAAAAGATGAAGCAGTGGCATGACAAGAATATTTGACAACGAATTTTCGGAGTGGCGGATCAAGTGCTTTTGTACAACTCTAGACTTGAGCTGTTCCCAGGAAAATTGAAATCGAGATGGTCTGGACCTTTCACGGTATCACAAGTATTTCCCTACGATACAGTTGAATTACACCACCCAACAAATGAAAATTTCAAGGTTAATGGACAACGTATCAAACATTACTTAGAGGATCTTCCCACCGTTAAAGAAAGTCTTGAACTAACTGTTTCAGAATAATTGCGGCACATAGTCCAGCTAATGACTATAAAGAAACGTTTCTTAAAAGGCAACCCAAGCCCTATCCTTATGTTATTATATATATAACTTTTATTTTATTTTTATTTTTATTATTCTTATACTTTTATTTTTAATTTTTTGGAAGGTATAGATTATTCGTTGTAACAATCTCGTTGTATTTTGTAGAATCAATCTCAAGTTTGGGGGTGAATACAAGCTTGAATGGGAAAGTAGAATTCAAATCATCAAGTTGAGGGAGGTAAAGATGTTATTATTTAAAAAATAAATAAAAAATCCAAAAACATAGTGCCCGGGCATTGAAATTCAACGCATGTAACTTATTTAGGCGCTGCGTAACCGATAATTACAGACGTGTAGCACCAGGGAAAAAAGCCATATAATAACCTACCCATTAGTTTAAACCCATACCCTATCCATTTACAATTTCACCTTTCCCTACTCTCATAGTATTCTCCCTAATCTTCCTTTTTTATTTTATTTTTCTTCTTCCTTCTCCCTTCTTCACGGTTTCACCGAGAACACACACATACTACACTTTTCCATTTACCACAAAGGTATTCAGTTAAAATAGTTGCAAGTAGTGAGTTCATTCATTATCTTCCCTCCAAGCTAAGGATTTTAAGGTAAATCTTCTACTTTTCTTCCTTACATGTTTTTCTCCAATTGTATGAATGCGGAGTATGGGAATCGGGTAATTGTGAGTAATGAGTTTGTTTGAGAATTGTGATGATTTGGTTTTGGATTATAGCACAACCCCTTGCAAATTGAAGGGAAATTGTGTTGCCCCTAGGTGTTTGATAATTTGCCCATGTGAACATTCATGTCTACTTAGGGATAACCAAGTCCTTGAATTGTTTCATCTACATGTGGAATTATTTTTGGTGTTGATATTTGTGGACATTAACTTATAAACCACCTATATCAATTTGCTCACCATCACATACTATTTCTCATGGCACATTTCTTAACAACAGGACTTCATAAATTTTGGTACAATGCCGCCTATAAAGAGATAAAAGGTCGCAGCCTCCTTTTCCAGCTCATTTGATATAGGAACAAATTCATTAATGCTGAAGCTGTCGAACGGTATAATAACTTAGTAGTACACAAAACTTGTATACCTGAAAGAGGCATTGACAATTACATGACGGAGTGGATTGCAAAATGAAAATGGGGAGAGTTTGCCAAACAGTCGCGACCTGCACTAATTCCGTGGTTAGGGAATTTTATGCCAATGCAAGGGAACAAAGTGAATTTTGGTGTTTGTGCGGGGTAAATGGGTCCCTTTTGATCGAACCTCCATCAGCAGGTTCTATAATTTGCCGGATATTGAGGACAAAGAGTATTCTAGGCTTCACAAAGAGGGAGTTGATCCCGACAAAATCATTTAGATTGTAGCCCAACATGGAACTTCTTGGAAAAGGTCGAAGACAGATGTGATTAACTTTCCTGCCTCGGGTATGAATTCATGGTGTAAGGCCTCGCATCATTTCATCTTAGCTAAACACATACCTAGCAGCAATTTAAGGGAGGTCACCAAGGAGCTTACGACCCTCAATTATGCTATTCAGACCGGCCTGTCAATTGATGTTGGAAAGGTTATCCATAACAACATCCTACACACTTTGAGAGGGTTGACTACAGGTAATTTGGGACACCCGTTGCTAATTTATGAGCTTTATCTGCAAAGTGGGGTTGTAACACACCCATTGGAAGAGGTTGTGCATCTCAAGCCGGTAATTACAAGGGAAAGGACATGGAAATTCATGAGCTAGTTGGGCTCTACTAGTGCACCACTCCCTATTCTAGAAGAACGGTCGTCCAAGTCACGTCGCCCAATCCCAGTCGGTAACCCTAATACTAACCTTGTTGCTCAGCTTTACGTCATGCAATTGCATATGAACCTGATGCAAAATACAATGTACGAGCAATTCCACTATCAAAATAAGTTCAACGCGATTTTGGCTTCGATATATGCTGACGGAACATTCCCTCAACCCCTCTACTACCTGATCACACTTCAAATCCTGACCCACCTGGACAAGACACCGACGATGATGAAGACGCTTAATGTCTTCTATAAGCATAGTATTTCCCTATTTTTTTCTTTAAATTTCACATTGGAGACAATGTTTAATTTAAGTTTGGAAGGATGCTATTACTTGCCTATATCGTTTAGTCACTTAAAATGCTTATGTGTGATTTGCGTGTCTTATTATTTTAGAAAAAAATTTATTATATAATAATAATATTACATGATTGTGTAAGTCAAATAGCCTTTTTGGGTAGGGTGAATAAATTTGAGACCTTGTATTAATTTGTGGATGGTGGATGGATTATGTGCTTGATTTTTAATTTCCTACTTATCCATGGAAACGTAACAATGATTATGCACGATAATTAAGTATAGCGTCATACAGGAACAAGAATGTTCATATACATAGGCTAAATAGATGACTTAGTTGCTAAGCCCCTTAATCCATGATTCACAACATCCTTTAACCTAAATATATCACGATTTGGAAGGTTCTAAACGGTGAAAGACATGATTTAAGATTGTGGTGATTCCGTGCATGTGAAAAAGATTTATATGGAGTGTCTTTGACTTTTTAGTATAAGCTTAGTGATGACCAAATGCTAGGGATCTAACCCCTGTAAATTTTGCTTTTCTTTTATAGAAAATAAGCATTGCACTTATTGAGCTTATGCCTCACGTAGACACCTTTTTTACTCGAGTTAGCTAGTCCGTAGGGTTATCTTGAAACTAGGTATCCTTTGGTATTCAAAAGTCGGGGAGTCACCGACTAAAAGCTCGTTACAGGGGTAAAAAAAATGGGTGAGGTCAATATTAAGCTGAAAATAAAACATCAAAAAGATATAAACCTTATGTTAGAGTGCAAGTAAGAATTCATTGTTGGGGGCTTAAATAACTAGTGGGTTTGAATCACTTAGTATAAACTAGTTTGTTGAAGCACCCATGAATTGGGAGAATCATCATATGAATAAATTATTGACGTTGCCGGTTGAACGAAGCCAAATTAGAAGGGTGTAAGGGACTGATAAGTGAAACCAAAATTTAGAATTACACCATGGTGAGAGAATGAAAGAAAACAAGTTTGGGGGTGTGTGAATTTTACGAGCGAAGAAATGAAAGAATTGTCCATTGAGGGTTGGTAATTGAACCAACTTGTGAACGTACGGTGCTATACTTGATTCTTTACACACACACCCATTTTGCATTGGATAAGTGGAAGTTTGGTTCTTGTATTGTGATTTTGAAGTCATTCATAAATGTTATATAATGTTATCAAAAATGAGCTAATTTACAAGCTATTTGACTACGTTTGTGTTTCTGTATTCTTCTCTTTTTTATGTTTTATTTTCACTAAAGCCACTTTAGTAAGGTATGGTGAATTTTTATTAGTTATATGCCTATTTGAATATTTTTTTTTTGTTTTTGTTATGTTAATTAATTCTATGTGTGTGGGAGTGGTTTTTTCTTTTCTTGTTTTTTTTTTTTTAATTGTATTCAAGTTTGTGAGAATTGTCACTACATCAAAAGTTCTTGAAAGATTTGTGACAATTGAGAGAGATATATAACAAATTGTGAAATAACAAGGTTCCACCCAAACTACATCTAGGGGGAGGTGAATAGATAATTATGCGAAATTAAAACTTAATAATTAATTAGCAATAAGTCACTATTAATTATATCTAGATAGTTAATCAAACAATTCAATTTTTCCTATGTTGAAATACCGTAGTTATGAAAGCAATAAACAAACACGAGGAATGATCACGGAGAAACCCAAACTGGGTAAAAACTCCGGGCACTATATAAACGAATTATGAACTTACAGTCCGTCAGACACGACTACCACTAGTACTTTCTAACCTCCTGACTGTAATTTCTGCAGCTCTCCTGGATTGCGTATTTCCGCACCAACTCCTATTTACAGTTTTCAAAGTCCTCCTAGATTGTACGCTCCTGCAGTAACTCCCCACTTTATAAATTCGTCTATCTTCTGTGGATCAATGAAGAACTTCGCATTCTTCAACAACTGGAACTCTAGTCACCTTCTCTTGATCTTCAACACTCTGACTGATATGTAGGAAGTATGAATTTGGTATTTGGATTAAGTGGTTTTAATATTTTCAATGCCAAGATCAAAACAATCAATGAAGGTTGGAAGCTATGGATGGAGAGAATATGAAGCAATCAATGTTTTATCAATGTTCAACCTTATAAAAATCGTTTAAAGGCGTTTGGTATTTATAGTTTAGGTTTTGGGGTTGAATGGGCCGGAAAAAAGCTTTAAAAACGCGAATTAAAATTTTTCGGGAAACCTTCTCGCTTGAGTGAAAGTTTGGCGACAGGCGAGCGACGTCCTGACAACAGGCTAGCGACAATGTTACTATTTCTGCCACTCAAGCTAAGTTATGACAACAGTCTAGCGAAATTGCGGCATCGTTTTTCCTTCTTTTCCATTCTCGAACTCTAAACCTAATACAACTCAATTTCTACTATTTGCAACTTACTCATTGACTTTTACAACATATTAAATTTAGTCCATTTTGTTCACAGATTTGCCAATTATATCAAAAACCTAACAAATTGATAGTTGAATTCAATCAAATGAACAACCAGATGTGGCAACAGAGGCTACAATCTCATTTTCTTTACAAATCTTACAACTTGGAGAAGTGGAGATCCAATATTTCTAATTCTCTGGGAATGGCTCTGTCGGAGATTGAGGTATGCTCAATTCCATTTTTATGATTTTTTTTTTTTTAAATATTAGTTAACCATGTTCTGCTATTTATTTATGTATGTGTTTTTTAAACCATTCTCAACTCTTTTTTCATTTTTTTTTTTTAACTAATATAGGGAATTAGGGTTTATATTTTGCTAAAAAATATATCATGTAAAATCTATGCTGGTCAAATATTTGCCTTGATTTTGTAAATCTAGCTATGCCCGAGGTTGAGGAATTTTTGTTGTTGGAATGGCTTGTTCTGAGAAAAGCTTGAGAGATTACTTTGAAAAATGATTAAACTAATGAATGAGTATTGTTCATGGGCTATTCTTGTAACTGGAGGATTCAAATACTGACTTGGAGAGACCGCAAAAATCTCAAGATTTGACTGTTAAATTGTGCTCGTACTGAACAATTTTCCTAGCTTCGCCCTTGGGTAAGAACAAAATTTTATCAGGCAAATGATTTGGCTTTGAGCCTCTTTTTGGAGAGGAGTGATTAAATTATTTGATACCCTTTTTTAGAATAAAAATAATAATACAAAAAAGGAATTTGAGTAATTTGTAACTTTAAACTATTTTCAGTTATCTGCATATTTTTTTGAAAGTAATAAATTCATTATTTTAATTTATCACTGAAGAAAAACTCTATTATTGATGTCAAATTACCAATTTTTTTTTCTTTTATGAAGAAGAAATCTAATCCTTCGACTTCTTTAATTCAACTGTTCCACTATTGCGTGAGGCTTTACTAGGAAAAATTGTAAGACTGCTTTTAAATTGTATGCTCTGCTGTACAAGTTAGAAAGTTCTCCTATATGGAAATCGTTGCAAATAATATAACAAGATAAAGCAAAAGGTCATCTCAAAATGATCAAAATAGAACGAAAAATAAGGAAGAAGTCTCAATAACTTGCACTTTATCCCGGTATTATTTGAGACCTATTGGGAATTTCAAGTGCAATTTTATGTGATAAGTTGCATCCAAATTAGATTTTCCCCCATCTGTTTGTGCAAAAACAGCATGGCCAAGGGCGAAGGCAAAGGACCCCGTGCCCCCAACAACCTTGAGTTCTTCTCTCTTTTTATGGCTTACATTCTTGGCCTGAATACTGATACTGCCTGAATACTTTTGCGTGTGAAACGTGAAATAAATAATGTTGAATGCCGAATGTGCAAAATGCTCGTTTGGAATTATGAATCCTTGTGCTTTTCCAATCACTCGGGACGTGTTCTCAGGTCCCTCGGTTAATGTGTGATGAAAGATCAAGGCTCCGGTGGTAACCGAAGGTGCCGCAGGGACGGGGACAGGGCTACCAACTTGGGGATGTTGAATGTACAAGGACAAGGGTAGCCTGTGTCTCGTGGTGTTTTTTCTATGGGGTACTGGAGAGAACAAGGCAAGAAGTATAACTGAAGCTACGGCTAAAAGAACTGCAGTGCAGAATATGATTCTTTGCAGCATTATTATGCAAATGATTGGCCGAAGTTTACGATGAATTGATTAAGTTGCTTAAAGGGTTACTTATAAGTGTTTTTGTTCACTTCAAGTTGTTTTGGTCACCTACTCCACGGTCAAACTTGGCACCTAATCCTCTTTTGCAAAGTTTAAGTAAATTCAGAAATGACAACATGAGAAAACTCAAGGAAATCCAAATTGCAATTGTAATGCCATCAATGGGACACAGGCTCCAGCCTAAGACAACAACTTCACATTCTGACACAGCAAAAAGAAAAGAATGCAAGTACTAATCTGTCATAATACCCTCACAGAATTTTCTGGAGGGAGTACAAACACGTAAAATCTCACATCATATAATTTTTGTTTCTCAAGATAAAATAAACAAATAAATAAAATTGGCCAACTGCTTGAAAACTTACCTTATTACTATGAAAAGGAGAAAGGGCTCTTTTACATGGGTGGAGAGCTTGAAGAGCAAAGCAAGCCGTGCTAACCTACTACTTTTCAGCAGCAATCCACCGTCCAGGGAGAAAACTCCAAAACTAGGGTGCCAAACCTTTCTCTAATAATAAGGTAAGCTTCCACCCCTGGACGCAATGAACTATAATTGTGAAAAGATAAGATCTGGTCAGAGAAGGCGATAGCCCTGTTACCCTGTAGATTCGTTCCCATGGTTCAATCCTTCCCCGTAAAGCACAGTGTGTACACATCTGATAGCTTTTACACGAGAAGTGGGGACCACCCTCTAAGCCTAAGTATTCCTCAATAATGCATTGCGTACAGGTACAATTAAAGCAAAAACTTGATCATAACAAATACATTACAGAGCATTTAATCAGAATGTACGGTCTACTGAAAAGTTACACTGCCTTTCACCAACAAAAAAGAATAAAAGATGTACAAAAAAATTCCGCTCCTAAAAAATGAATCAATTTACTAGAGGCTTAGCCTTACGTATGTGACCCATGCTATTCACAAGGTCTTTTCGAGTGCAGACAGGGAACAAGTTGATGTTTCTTAATCCTTTGAGCTGCCAGAGAACATAAGGAAAACTAAGTTGATCACGAGAAGTAAAACGAACCACCTCATTAAACCAAAGGCACATGAACAAATTGGTAGTTGGCGTGTGCTTCCTCACGATTATAGAAGCCTCAGCTAAAGCTGCGAAGAATAATCAGTAGTGTGTATATGAATATATCATTCACTTTATAAAGCTTAGACATATGCAAGAATTATCCCCTTAACAAGGATGGAGAAGTGACTGTTGTGTAAAATAATTTCAGTTCCACCTCCTTCCAACCCAGAATAAATTTTTGAAGAACAATTTAGGGGAAATTCCACCACTGATTCCCAACATTTAAAAAGAAGTTAGACCTCCTGCACGATCAATCCCAATGACAGAAACCATGTAAATCTATGTTAAATTGCCTCGTGGTCTTCACATATCCGTATGAATCTTGGGTTTTCTTTCCAACTCGGGCTCATGATTAGAAATTTGAAGTGAAAGTGCTTCCACAAGTGACACCAATTTAACGAAGATTTGACTGTGTTGTGTTGTAGGCAGATCCATGTCCAATTATAGAGAAAGGTTGAGACCAACTTGCACTTTTTGAAGGTAGGGGACTAGTTCGCTAATCAATCAATATGTTGGGGACCAGTCATTCAATTTTCCCAAATAAAGTAACTACCGAATTTAATTCATGCACGTGTAACTTCTTAACAATTAATCAGTTAAAGGGACTTTGGTTTTAATTTCTTCATTACCATGATCACAAATATCATGGCATTGTTACTAATAACATGGCAGAGAAGTGAAAACAAAAGCATACCTTTCTTTCCGTTAAATCTTTTGTCCTCTGGGAGGCCATCCGTGTGATACTGTTTTATTTGGATCTCGACTTCCTCTGGGGTTGCCTTGTTTTTCTTAACAACAGCCTTTGCCTCATCGTACACACTACTGCGGGCCCCATGTTCTGAAATTGCAAGTTCTGAATTCAAACGCCAAAGTAAGGCTTCCAACACACCCAAAGGGTCCCTTCTAAATTGGGACTTCGAATCAACCCAGATGGAATATCTAGCATTAACAAATAGACGATGGGCCAGCATCTGATGAAAATAGAAAGAAATTTGTCACATCGCAAGATACATATATTTAGGATAAGTCATTTGATGATTTTAAACTGCAAATCCACATTCCATTGATTTGATAATACAAATTAGTACACTCTGATAAGATCAACTGAAATGACAAATAAGATCCAAGAACTGAGACTTAAAATTATGGACAACCATCATAATTCCGATGACTGAAAATGCAAAGTGACTTCGTCAAACGCAAAAACTGACTTTGCGCCTCGATGATGTTTCAGTTGTTCACACCAAAAACTTTAATCTGTCAGACACCTGTTCAAAAAATTATAACATTTTGTAGCCTCCTTCAACCTATATAATTTTCTCCTTCCATTTATATATTTCCCGGCAAAAGTCACGTCTTTCAGATTCATTTATTAGTAGAGTTGCTCACGATGATTCTATAAAAAACAACAGACTAGGATTCAGAGAGCAACGAGATAAAACTTTTAAACAAGTTGTCAATTCAGAAGCTTGAAACCATGGATGCCAAATGGTACTGAGACATGTAGGTCGAAAAAACAATCTTCCATTAACATATTAACTAATCCAACCCCTCAAGTTGCAAGGAGATTTTCAATCTACAAAGCAAACAAATCGATCATCAGATTTTGATTGAACTGAGAGACTAGTGCCTGATTTGATAACTTTTTCCAATTCTAGAATGAAAAGAAAAAACTACAGGGTGTAACCTCTAATTTTAATCATGCTATGGTTGAATAAATTACCACAGATTACATAATACTTTTATACAAACACATTACATGAAATTTCATGTACATTTTCAGCTATAAAACTTGGAGCATTAACGTAGTTGTGAGTAAAAAGTCCTGAATAAATAACTTTTTATTGGCTAAAGATGGAAAATAGTAAGTGATTTAAGTTGATAGTAAGGTAAGAGTTACTTTCGAACAAGGAACCTTTCTACTTTAAGTAAGAAAAGGTATCATGTCCAAACAATTTTTGGAAACAAAAAGTTCCTAAAAAGTAACTTTTAAATTAACATGCTCTAAAGAACATAAAAACATAATGTCTGCCATCTCTAAGAGCCTCCACAATTTTTCCGTAAGCTATTATAAAAATACTAAAAATTAATAAAGTTCAATCCCAACGGAAATGTATCAAGAAAGCAAAAGAAAAAGCAAAAGTAGCTAGTTTGCACCATTCCATACAGTAATGCTTGATCAGACATAGTCATTGCCGCCAATTAAGATAAAGAATTTCTATTAGCGATTTGCAGCAGCTTGTCTCATGCAGATGAGGGCTTGTCTCATGCAGCTTGTCTCATGCAGATGAGGGTACACCGATTGTGAATGATGATTATTTTTTAATGTATTTCAATGAAAGCATTGGCCCAGAGACTCTCCCGGCCAATTTGGATAGGATTAAGGCCTCGTTTGTTTCCCATTATTCCAAAAAATTGTTTACTACAGTAAGATTCTCAACCACACATTCACCTAATAAAATATTCTATACACAAACCAATAAAGTTACTTTAAATTTCAACCACATATTCACCAAAAAATACTATTCATTACTCTTCTACAATAATAGGAGACAAACACACACTAATTGTGCCGGATTGCCTTTATCCATACAGATTTTTGGGAGCAGTCAAGAAACCAAATAGTTACATACCTTAGGGATTTTACCATTCAATCGTTGATCTGTAAAAGGTAGATCTTTGACAATTACAATGCGCCACTTCCCTATAAAATCGTTTTCACCAACTTTATGTCCCTGTTCTTCCTGAGCGGCAAGGGTAATGTCATCCCAAAATGCCACATAGCTAACCTGCATTAACTTTATACCATAAGCACGTGTTTGAGTAAAATAAAACATACATCGTTGCCCATGAGCCTTTTGCATCATAGAAGATAACCTTCTGAAGTGATGTCTCTGACATTCCTATAGGTTGATAAAGATCATCTCCACCACCAAATGCACATGTAGAAACCACAACTTTGCAAGTCTGCATGTAGCTTTTGTCTTGATCAGAAATCCTAAATCCTCCCTTCTCACTGTAGAAACCACAGTGGATTCCAGCAGTTTCAGTCGCCTAAAACATTAATTTGGAAAATTATTAAACCTCATAAAATAAAATTTCAATGCATCAAGATAACAACCATCATATATGTGAGCAAACAGGCAGAAGTGTGGACAATGCTTTCTGGAGCAGATTAAACGAGCTATCTCATGTTAGGCTTAAAGAGATAACATGCAAGATGCAGCTTGTTACCTTAAAACTTTGCTCTCTTTGTTCAAGCGTTTGGTTTCCTGTGAACAAATTAAACCTTGTACCAACAAAATGCTGTCTAGATAGGTTATAGTTCCCTTCTACAACGAGTTTTTCAGTCTCTGTCATGTACAGCACTTTCTTGATAGGACTACCAGATTCTTTGTCCATGGGAATATCTAAATGCTCAAGTTCTTCAGGAGGTAGGAGCTTCAAACAGCCTATTTGATTCACAAAATATAGTAGGAAATTAGTGAACTCCCCATGTACTTGTGAAGAGCAATACATCAGATGCGAAGAACGCAGACTGATTCAGTAAGTTAAATTGTTGAAACCGGATGGCAAATTCCAACAAGATCACGATATCCGAGACTGTCAATTATGGACAAATTGATTGCAAACAAAGAGAACCAAAGCCAAAGTTTTCTTTCTTATAATGTAGTGAGCAGATTTTTGTCACAAAATATGGATGCTATCACAATAACAGTCAACAGGAAAATCTGGCCAAGTGGACAATTTCCATATGGGGGATTAGCTAGCTATAAAGTTGAACGGTTGGGCACACCACAGCCGGAAGAAAAAAAGTTGGGCACTAACTTGAACACCATGCACAGGTTGGTTACCAATGGTACTATTTTCCAAAAATAATAACCACACTACAACTAAGAGTAAAAACACGGGCAAAGCATCCTTGTCTTCCTGTTTTCACAATCCAAAAACACTTCTCCTGATCAATACAGAGTCTCATTCTGCATTGACTGCAATACAGATAATTGATCACATTTTGAATGTTAAGTGATGGTTGGCTGATGGTGATTATGGCATCAGAGCAAAACGAACATGAAGTATTTGAAGAAATGTTAGACACCAAAACAAAAATTACTGTCAGCAAAAATCCTAAACTACCCAAATTTCGGCCTTGACAAAGAAATCAGGTCTTCATCTCGAGCTCAAAAATAAAAAACAGAAAAGCTAACCAGCCAACAGTTTTTCTTTCCTTTTTTCGAGAATCACGAATCAGTGATGGGGTGTCCCTTTCGCAGGATGTAGATTGAAACAAAAGACCTCAAGATAAACCCTTGAGCCTTTACCATGTCTTCGATGCCCATGAGACTAACAATATTTCCTATAATACAAAAAATGCAACAAGCAAAAGCCAGAAACACAAGTGCCATGCCCATGACAGGTACCTTATTGCTGAGAACGATCCATGTAATCACCATTAGCAAGAATAAATTTTTAAGCACGATATGAAGAAGCAATGCACGAAAACTATGGAAAACGACTATAGTAAGTTATTGATATACCCAATTGGGAACAAAGCCTTGCTAAAAGCCCTCAGCATAGCAAGAAACTGCCAAGTACGTATATGAGTTTAGAAAAAGGAACTTAATGCTATCAAAATTCAATTCAGTAAATTTTCAAATAAATGAATTTGTGAAAGTGGTAAAGCATCAGCTAAACCCAGAACTAGCTTTTCCAATTAAAACCCAGCACAATTCCCGGAGGTTTTCCCTCAGAAATGCAACTAATACATGATTAATATAATGCAAGCAAATCAAGTAGCCAGAAAATCAGGTAAAAAGAGGAAAATGACTACTATGCATTGACAACTGAACCCAACAGATAAATCAGCGACTTTACAAGACACAAACATGTACCTATGTATTACAGATCATGCAAAGTCAGATCCAACAGTCAAGAACTCGAGTATAATCACTTCAAATCCCTGAAAGTTGCTTAACAATCTTAGGACACAAATCAATAATTTACATATATACACTTGAAAGCTAGCATTTGAGCTATTCATTCATAAATTACATTAAAAAAAAACTAAATGCACAATTTGCACATATAGGTATGGTTTTAATTTATATGTACTAAAACAAAGTACAAGTAACACTCACGTTCTCTAACACCCCCAACAACATGGGTAGTGGGATCGAGCCGGTTCAAATTCCCCTGCGGCTTATCACCATTCCGAGTTGCCACCTCCGACTTCTTGACTCGTGAACTCAGCGGCTTCGCTCCAGTGATTTTGGAGGCCTCGTAAGTGAGGAGTGCAGCGGCAAGGAAGAAGAGCAGGACTGGCCACCATTTTAGGAGTTTAGTTATGACCCAACGTGTCAAGTCGGTCTTACCACGAGGACCAGGTTTCTTGCGCTTCCGGCGAACCCGAACCCGCGTACGACCAGAAGGGTCGTCGGAATCGGAATCAGAAACCGGGATGGAAATGCTGCTGTTTTGCATTGCGTCGATTATTATGAGGCAGCTGATTGTTGACACTGAATAATAAATAGCAGCGATTGAGGAATCGATGCAGGATAAAGACAGAATTCGACCGTATTACGACGTCGTGGAAAAGAAGTACATCTCACCGGGGAAAATTATACCATTGGTCCCCAATTTGTTATCAAGATAACAAGTTAGTCTCTAACCTTTAGTCCTGACATTTCATTATTGTTTCTTGTTCTCGATAATACAAACCGTCGATCTTAATTTTGCATCTGACTCTCATAAAAATATGTATCATTTCAGATTTTTGAACAACAATTTAAGTTGGGAAATAAAATATCATTTCTTAAAATTGAGCCCCTATTTATTGTAAATTAAAAATTGATATAAATTTTAAATTAAAGTCAACAATTAATTCTAATATACTCCTATTTGAGACCAATTTTTTACCTTGTTTTAACCATTACATGTAGCAGCAGTTGCAACTTTTGATTACACCATCTCACAGTGGGATCCACGTGTAGAAAAAAAAGGTCAAGAAATTAATTCTTGTGTTCAAATAATGGGAAACAAACAGGGTGTACATTTCAAATGATATACTACTTTTTAATCATACATTTTATTAATTTTTATCAAAATTTACTAAATATTTAATTTTAATTTACACCAAAGGCTTAAATGCATTGGCAATTTAATATATAATTCATAATTACAAAGCTCCTATCAATAAAGACGAAAATACACTATTACAGCATAATAATGAGAGCTTGCCTTCAATTTACTCTTTTTTTTTTTTATACCCAAGTATCCCAACTTACGCCAAACTATGTCCTGGACCACCCATCACCGGCCCCTCAGTAATGGGCGGAAGTAAATCGCGGTATGTGCCCAAATTGACCAGGACCCGTGCAATCTTTATACNCGCGGTATATGCCCAAGTTGATCAGGGTCCGTGCACTCTTTATACTCTTGGCTCCAAGGAATACTCATTTTTAAAGAAATAAGAATCAACTTAATAGTAGAGCAATAGCCAAGTTAATTATTTAAACCCTCACTAAACTTTACATAACGTCGCATTTCATTCACTTTACTTTTAATTTGCACCATATTACTCACTGAATTTTGTAAAGTTACATTTCATTTCCGTCTATACATTCGCCTGCATGAAAGACAACTTTCACACTTGGCCATTAAATAATTCAACCAGAAGCATAAATTGCTAGGTCAGATGCACCAAACACGCCTCTCTCTTTTTCAATATTGAAATCGCGACTTGGAATCCCAATTTCTCAAAAAACGCGCAAAACAACTGAAGCTTCGAAGGTGAAATTCCCTGGAAGGCGTGAACCCTGACCTGATGGCGAACCTCCATCACCATCTCCAGGCCTCACCCAAACCACGTGTGAAAGGGTTTTTCAAGAAAGGAAATAGTAGAAGATGACCACTTGAAATAACCTTTGACCAATTAATAAAAAATAATAATAAAAATCTATTTGATATGCAAAAGTGGAAAGGAATTCTAATTCCATGTTAGTTGGAAAATAAAAATCCACCAAAACCATAGGAATTCGTTTTTCATGAAAAACAAAGAAAATGCAGCTTAAAATTGTTGTATCTTGGAATTCGATTTTCATTTTCACGTTGCAATCTAACGGCCAAAGTGGAATTCGTTTTCCTCGAATGTGACATTTTTCGTGAAATTCGTTACAATCAAACAGAATATAATAATAAAAGGTTAAAACAAGAGTTAGAAAACAAAAGGCCAAAAATACCCTCAAGAAGAAAAGAACAAATTATCTCACAGTCCATTCAGTCAAAACAATCGACCAACACCGACCACAACAATCTAGTGACCGGTGTCGACCACCGCACAGAGAACCCAGTCACCGACGAAAAAACAAGGTTAATTTTTGTGGACAATGAAATTGATTTTTCATATAAGGTGTAGATGATAAACTTGATTAATTTTGATATTTTTTTAACTAATTTTTTGATTATTTAGGTAGATGCTAGTTTGGAAATGAAGTTTTTGGGTTGAAGATCGTCGAAAATGTGATCTCTGGTAGTTGAATCGTGGCCGGACTCTTAACAGTCCAGCAAAGACTGTTAACAATCTGACCTATTTTTTTCATTTTATTAATTATTATTATTTGTTTATTATTTAATAAAATGTTGGGTTGGACTGTTGGGCTGACCAACAATTGTCCGGCCCATTTTTTTTTCATTTTATTAATTATT
>CAIGRN010020081.1:0-12413 GCA_903798345.1 Fraxinus anomala
TAGCAGTTGGGTATTTGTTCCGAAGTCTATTATAGGGGGTATTAGTCTTTCAAACAATCTTTCAAGCTTTCTAGTGTTCGCCCCCTCTACTAGCCATTGTAATTTACTACTTTCAACAATTGTAATTTCTAATTTTCAAGCAATCAATGATCAAGTTTCTTTCAATTGTGTTCTAAGCTTTCTACAATTTGTAATTAAATTTTCTTTCATCCTGAAATGACCGAACAAAGGTGGAAGGTAGTCTAGCAGAGCAGACTACTGTCGCACGGTGTCCCTTTCGAAAGGTACCCCGTGAAACGGGGGCTAGATGTCAATTTGGGACGACATATATAAATTGTCGATAAATTAAAAGGGGGCATTTTAATTTATCGATTCTGATTAGATTAAAATAATAATTCACATCTCTAAGTATCATGATCGAGAATGTAATGGATCACACACAAAGCGAGAATTAGAAGAATGATATTACTAATTAATTAATTGACAAGTGTTGGACGCTTGTACAATTAATAGTTACTTATTAATAGAACAAATTAATTAATTAGATTAATTAATGGATCAATATTAATTAATTAGATAAACTAAATATTGGATTTGGTTAAGTTCAAGTATGGGACAAATCCCACGTGGATCCTTAATCCCGTAACATATTATTCATTTCATCATTGAACCTTTTATAGTATAAAAATCTTGGGATGTTAAGAGTTAGTGAAAGAGATGATTTAGGCTTGTGGTGGGTGATTGGGCATGTTGAAAAATATTTGTGTAGAGTGACTTTAACTATTAAGTATAAACTAGGTAATAATGTTATGCTAGGAATCTAAGGATCACTCATTTTTTCCTTAAAGAAAATGGAAAAAGGGCGTGTGAACATTTTTTACTTAAGTCAGTAAGTCCATTGAGGTATCTTAAAACCCGGTACCCTTTGATATTTAAAACCTGAAAAGTTACTGACTAAAAGTTCGTTATATGGGTCAAGAAGAAAAAAAATGTGAGGTTAATCTTGAACTAAAAAAAAAAAATACATCAAAATATGCAAAATTATGCAATTGTGCAAGTAAGATCAAATTGTTGGGGGCTTAGATAAGTAGTAGGTTTGAATTGCATTAATAAGCTTGAGTGTCGAAGCACTCAAAATTTTGGGAAAATCATCACAAGTATAGATTGTTAACGATACTGAATAGACTTAATCAAATTGGAGCGGTGTAAGGAATTGGTAATTGGAAATCAACCTTAGAGTATACCTAGGGAAGAGAATTAAAGAAACAAGTTTGGGAGTTATGAATCCCACGAGTGAAGAAATGATTTATTTGAATATTGAGGTTGGGAATTGAACCAACTTGCGAATAGCGTTGCATTTGTTTCTTTACACACACACACACACGTATTTTGCATTGGATAGGAAAAAGTTTAGCTTTTACGTTATGATTTTGAAATAGTTCATAAATTTGATATATCATTTTCAATCCTGAGCCAAAAAGGCAAGTTATCTAACGAAACTTGTTTTAATTGAGTCGATATGTTTTGTTTAGTTTGTGTTTTCTTCAAGTCTTTTCTTTTTTCTTGTGTTTGCTCGAGGACTAGCATATTATTAAGTTTAGGGGTATTTGATGAGTGTGTTTAACTCATACATTTATGCAAAATTATGCAATTGTGCAAGTAAGATCGAATTGTTGGGGGCTTAGATAAGTAGTGGGTTTGAATTGCTTAGTGGAAGCTTAATTGTCGAAGAACTCAAAATTTTGGGAAAATCATCACAAGCATAGATTGTTAACGTTACTGAATAGACTTTATCAAATTGGAGCGGTGCAATGAATTCGTAATTGGAAATCAACCTTAGAATATACCTAGGGAAGAGAATAAAAGAAAACAAATTTTCGAGGCATGAATCTCATGAGTAAAGAAATGATACATTTGAATATTGAGGTTGGGAATTGAACCAACTTGCGAATGTACAATGTTGCATTTCTTTCTTCACGCACACACACACACACACACACCCGTTTTGCATTGTGATAGGAGAAAGTTTAGCTTTTACATTATGATTTTGAAATNTGATAGGAGAAAGTTTAGCTTTTACATTATGATTTTGAAATAGTTCATAAATTTGATATATTATTTTCAATCTTGAGCTAACGAAAATTGTTTTAATTGAGTCGATATGTTTTGTTTAGTTTGTTTGTTTTCTTCAGCTCTTTTTTTGTGTGTTTGTTCGAGGATTAGCAAATTATTAAGTTTGGCGTATTTGATGAGTGTGTTTAACTCATGCATTTCATACCATTCTAAGTTGATAATTTGTTAGATCTTATGAGTTTTAGAATGTTTTGATGTGTGTTAATGTTGTTTTATATGATTAGGTGATGTAGTGAAAAAGAGCAAAACTGGAATTTTAATACACAAATGGGATGCCCAGGCGCCACATCTCGGCACCTAATTGCCACTTTAAAAGGCAAAGAAGAAAACAAAATAGCAAGCTACCCAGGCGCCCACAACTAGCGGAAGAAACAAAAAACTGGCGCTTGCTAGCCCATGCACCAACGAGAAAACACATCGCGGCAACTTGGCATTGCCTTTGGGCACTAGGCACTGCATCGCGTTCGATTAGTGGTTTGTTTTGTGTTCTGGTCCATTTTAAAAGCCCAACTCAACTCAAACTCGTCTAGGACTTGGAAAAAGGTGTAAATACATCTAGAGAGGCACTTTTGAAGGGGAAATACAAGAATTAGAGAGAGAAATAATACATTGAAGAAAAAACAAGAAATCAAGTATTAAGTATTAAGACAAGGGTTGAAGCATTGATTTGAAGAAGAAGAAGATTATCTTGGTGCAGAATTCATCAAGTTCTCTGCATCTTAATTGAAACCCCGGTGATGTACTCAATTATTATTCTTTATTTTTTTCATACATTATAAGTAGCTAAACTTTTTTATTAGAGCGAACAATACAATTTATTGAGACCCTTTAATTCTTTTTTCAAGATTCTAGTTCTTTAAATTTCATGTGTTGATTTTATTTATAGATTTTAATGCTTGAATTCTTTTATAATCCCAGTTCATATTATCAAAGAGTCAAAATTACACTCTCCAATCGAGTGACAATTATGGAAGCAAATAATGATTGGATCATTCTCCAATTTTCATTCCATAGGTTAGTACCCATTTAACCATCTATATATTGGAATCGGCAAAAATATCATTTTTCCTTCCAACATGTATAGCCCTTTTAGTCCCATTTTAATAAGGCAAATTCGTTGTGCACAAATTACAATATAAAGCCCCACGATCCCATCATCGGACTATTACGTTCTGGTTCAAATGGCTATAGAGAATGCTTATGAATAATGATCATCTCATCGTAATGATTAACAAATTCCTCTATCATATGTATATGACTCTAACCGTTTTCCTCGATTTCCAAAGTACCACGATCGATCTTTGAATTAAGACATCACTAATTGGCATGTCAAATAATTAAAATACTATCAAAGATATATTACTTGCTCAAACTTTAGGTGACTCGTTCGATGATTGAGTAGATTCTCATTCTTAACGATCACAAATGAGTTATCTACATGGTTATGTTCAATGTACACCGAATACATCATTATTCTTATTTCCAAGATTTAGAAACAAATCATAATAAGATTAATGCAGTTTTATCAACATAAAGCGTTAAACTTTATGTAATCGTAAAAGATATATTTTGAACACGTCATAAATTTTTCTCACTATATTCGAACCATTAATTATACAACTTGAGATATCTTGTAAGATGCAACTTTAGATTATTATTTCAAATTAAAGCATGCGAATAATCGAATCATAATTCATAATATTGTTTTCAAAATACTACTCGAAAGACATAAAACTAACAATCTCCCACTTCTCCTTTGAGTAAATGTGACATATCAAGAATATACATCCTCTCAAGATGCCCATTTTACCTTAGCGGTAAGCTCTTAGTGAACGAATCTACAAGATTATCTACTTATGTAATCTTGCTAACCATCATGTTTCTCAATGAACAATCTTTCTAATAAGGTGGTATTTCCTATCAACGTGCTTGACATACTGATGACTCCTTTGTTCTTTAGCGTAGACAACCGTCCCATTATTATCACAACAAAGTGTCATGCGGTTCCATTGTCAAAAGTACTATGTCACAAAGTCCATGAAAAACTTCTTGAGCCACACAACCTCTTTAGCAGCTTGACAAGGAACTAAATATTCTACCTCCATGGTGGAATCATCAATACAAGATTCTTTGATGCTTCACCATATCATGACTCCACTTCCAAGTATAATACGGAACTCGACATAAACGTTTTAGAGTCACGATCGGATTGAAAATCAAAATCAGTACATCTATTAGGGGTGTAGATCGTTCTCTAAACTTTTGAGTATATGCTTCACTGTTTTCCAATGTTCTGGTCTCAAATTAGACCGATAAAGACTAACAATAATCACAGTATAATAAATATACGGTTTAGTGCAAATCATAGTATCCATGAGGCTTTCTACATCGAAACGTAAGGAATCTTTTTCATGTTCTTTATCTCTGTAAGAGTTTTTAGATAATGCTCTATAGATTAATTATGTTTAAAGCGAAGTTGTCTCTTTTTGGAATTTTGTATTTCATAGCTAGACAATATCTTATCAATATACGAACTTTAGGATAATGCTATTCGCCTATTTTTAGTAAGATACAATGCCTAAAGCACAATTAGCTTCTCCCAAGTCTTTCAGATCGAATTGTTGTGCCAACCATTTCTTTACAGATGACAACTCCTTACATCATTTCCAATTAGTAGAATGTTAGCTACACAAAGAATAAGAAAAACTAATTTATTTCCTTGTATATTGGAATACATGGATTCTATCTCTGAGTTTACAATGGAATGCAATGATTCAAAATATATATCCTCCATCGTTTCCTTAAACAAAGTGGGATCTTCCTCTTACTCAGTAGATATCACCCGATTCCTCTCAATAGAGCTTGCATATGAAAAGTAGTCTCATGACCATCCCAATATGAGCACTAGCTTGAGGTACCTAATTGTGCTATCCGATTAAAGGTCCTTCCTCTCTTTTTATTGCATGATCATGTCCTTAATTTTAATTAGAATCACATTACATGTACAATCCTTGTTGACAATATTGGTTGACAACTACATACTTGGCACCATCACATCTATCCATTTTAAAAATTGTTAAAATCTGTTTTTTATATCTATGATTCGAATTTTGACAACACATCGTCAACCAAAGTTGTCAATCATGTTTGTACAATTAGTATTATTGTTTTAATTAAGACCAAACTTGTAATGACCTGAGCCTTTGTGCCTAAAGTTAACTTATGTGCAATCCACTTTGAGAGGGCCTATATTCATTTTACCCCTCATGATTTTTTTTTCGCGTCCTTCTGGATTCGAATCCAATACTTCTGCTTTATGAAAGAGTTGAGTTGAATCCTAGAAAAGTTGCTCAATTGGTGCTAAGATTTAACTCAAGTCTCTCATAAGGTACTTTGTCTTGGATTCAAATATTATCCAGTAGGTATCATGATTCAACTTAAGTCTCTCATAAGAGAGTGGTCTTGTGTTCGAATACTAAAAAATCCTAGAATTCTGCATACTATCCACTTTGAGAGAGCCTAAGCTCATCTTATCCCTCACAATTTTTGTTGTATTTTTTGGGATTCGAACTCAAAACTTCTGTCTTATGAGAGACCTAAGTTGAATTTTGGTACTAATTGGATAACTTGTCCAGTTGATACCAATATTCAACTTAAGTCTTTTATGAGGCAGAGATCTTGGATTTGAATATTGAAGGACGCAACAGAAAGTCGTGAAGATGAGTTTAGGCTCTCCTAAAATGGACATTACATAATATAGTGGCTTGAACACATGGCCCAAGTGGTGTTACACACCTCCTCATTATTCCTATCATAGGGGCATACATAGGTGGAACAATGGGTGCCTAATTTTCTATTACCTTCGGTTTCGCTGGTCCTTAGGATACTATGGGCATCGCTTACTCATTTACCCATTAGAAACCATTAGTTCAATAGAAGGTTCCAAGCCTTCAATTTTTGATTTTATTCAAAAATCTAGAACTAAGTTGTTTGAACCATATTGTAATACCTCTTCTAATAGAATCTTACTAATGTCTGTGTTCTTCTATATACTTTTCCTCTAAGAATATTTGTACTAACAAATACTTGTTATCTAGAGGATTATAGAAGTAGTAACCTCTCATTTCTTTTAGACATCCACAAATAGACAAACCTTTGATCTTGATTCCATCTTATTTGTTTTTCCCATAAGTACGTTTGATGAACATTCCCATACTAAATTGGTGTAAATTAGGCTTGTACCCATTCCACAATTAAAGAGGTGTATTGTAAACTGACTTAGATGGTATAAGATTCAAGTCGTAGTGTATAACATCAAAAGGAAATAGGTAATTCTTCCAAACTCATCAATGATCTCATCATATCTAAAAAAGTTTGGTTTTTTCTTTTCGAGACATCATTTGGTCGAGGAGTCCTTAGCGCACACAATTAGGACAATATCTTATTATCTAATAAGTAGACCTTATTCTTAGGGATAGATATTCACCACCTCTATCAGATTGAAGGCCTTTGATATTTTTACCTAATTTATTTTCAACTTTCGTTCAAAACTCCTTAAATTTCTCCAAAGCTTCGAAAAGTGATGAAGTACTCATATCCTCCTCTAGCCTGAGTATTAATGGGTCCGGTCCAAAAGCATCGGAATGTACTCATTCCAAAACTTCTTTTGCTCTTAGTCCTTTAGCCTTAGAAGGCCTTTAATGCATCTTACCCTCAATACAAGATTCACAAGTTGATTTGGGTTCTACCTCAACCTACTTAGAGGTCCACCCTTTACTAATCTTTAAATTCTATTTAGATCATTATGACCCAATCTAAGATACCATAATAGAATTTTATTAGTACTAGATAACCTCCATTTTTTTTTACTAGCAATATTTTTTATGTATAGAGCCAATCGGAGGACTTATGACATAGAAATTGTTAACCATATCACCCAAACATTAAATAAAATTATTCAACTTTAATAGCCACCATAGAACGGTAAAAAGTACCGAATAACCAACACGAAATAGAAATGCAAACGAAACCAAGTTCCGTGTAAGATCGAGAACATAATAATAGTCGTCCAAAATTAAATGTCTATAATTTTCAAAACATAAAGTAAGGATATGAATAACTTTGTCAAACAGCTTCCCCATTGCTTGAGAGAAAATCAACTGTAGCTATCTCTTTACTCCTTGAGCCGTGGCTGCTTGGGCTCCTTTATGCAACCATTTCCTCTTCTCTCGGTTGGCACATTGACTGGAATTTGGGCACTAGAATTCGTCCCTGTTTTTGTGCGTGTTCTCCCTACTAGCTGCCTCTTCGCATAGTTCCTTTTGGATATTGGTTTCACGTGATTCTTGGCATTTCTTCTATAGTTTGTGAGTGGACCTCTTGGTCCAATCTGTGTAGGGTTACTATGTGGATTTATCCACTATTGATCCCAATCAATTGGAATTGATAGAGAATTATTGTTATTCATATTTATAGCACCTTGATTTCATTATTCTATTGTTTAGAAATAATTTAGTGTTGTTTATTGCAAATGAAGGTGCCACCATTCTCTACAAATCGGTATCAAAGCCTTGATTGGCTCGTGTGACTGAAATTGAGGTGCGACTACCTCTGCGTGTTTCAAAATTGGTACTATTGATTTTGCTGTGAGTTGAATGCATGCTTGAAACCTGTGTTCGTGGTGAAGTTCAATCATGTGTGTGTGTAATTTTGTATCCTTCATTTGTATAGACCGCAGATTGGTCCGCTCTAGTAATATAGCTAATCCTTTTTAAAAAAATTTGTAATAGGAGGCCATCGTGTGCGATGTCCATTAGGATTGGGGTTACCATGTAGGGTAACCATTACAAAGCTAGAAATTTCGGTTATTTACCAATTATCTGTGATATTGTCGTATTTGGCTATTTTGACTATTGCGTAATTCTATATTGTTGCTAAAAAAATTTCTTTGATACTAAGATCACGAATCATACGAAACTCTAGAAATTTAGATCAGCGTATATTTGTCACCTTTGGGGCATATTCCAGTGTGGATAAATCTTTGAAGGTTGTTTACATGCTACATATCGTATTTTGTTTATGCATCATTTTGACTTAGGTGTCTTTAAAGGTATATGTGATTTTTCCCACAAAAGGCGTGAAAAATTTTAGTACAACAAAAGTGTCAAAAGCTATTGACAAATCTTGATATTTTCAATAAACTTGTGCAAGATATTATAAATTGCGGTGATAAGTTTTTCGATGAATAAAGCATTATTCCTTTTAAATATTTTCCTGATATGTATAAGGAAGTCAAGAATGTAATCAAATATGGGAGGGAGACCCACCCATTATAGTCATTGATTCTTTGAAGAGTAAGGAAAGGGAAATGAAAGCTGCTAGAAACGAGAGAAAAACAAGAGAGATTCATTAAATGAGGGGTAGATCTCATTTTATGAGTGGTGAGAGGCAAAATGGTGGTGGCAAGATGAAGGATAAAGGTAGATCTAAATCACAGGGGAAGGCTTAGAAAATGTTATGGTTGTGGTAAATTAGGACATTCTAAGTGAGAGTTATAAGAAAAAAACAAGTTAAGTGAAAAGAGGGATAATGAATTGAATAAGGCGAATGTAGTGATCCCTAGAGATAAATTTGGCGAGATTTACATGCTCTTAAATTCTAAAACAATCTAAATTAACATGTTTATAAACTCCCATATGTATGATGTATTCTTGACTTTAGTGCTAATTTTCATGTTACATCAAATAAATTGTGGTTGGCATGGGGTGGAGTTGCATATAAGATTACTGGTATGGGTAGTGTAATTGTCAGATTTAACAGTAGATTTGTGCTACATTAAAACAAGTTAGGTACATTTCACATATGGGTTGGAATTTAATTTTCATGGGAGAGTTAGAGCGTACACGTTTCACTGCTGCACTCGATCATGGAGTGATAAAAATGAAGCTATTAGAAGAAATGGCATATACATCACACATGCTAAAGCGATGGGTGTTTTAAGCTATTAGGATCAGGTGTTTGACATGCCATTTTTTGATAATTGTCTACTTGATAAACATCATAGGATGTCATTTGCATCTAACCCACACAAGACATCCATAATGTTAGAATACATTCCCACCGATTTGTGGGATCCATCCTACTTTTGGTGGTAACAAAATATTAATAGTCCATAATTCATGATTTCTCCAGATGTATGTAGGTTTATTTGTTGAAAGATAAATCTATAACTTTTTCTAATTTCAAAATTTGAAAGTTAAGGTGGAGAATCAGACAAGTAAAATATTTGAGAACTGATAATGATCTTGAATTTTGTAATGCTGACTTCGATGGTTTGTTTAATGAATCCATAACTAGAAATAAGACTTCCCAGCAGAATAAAGTTACTGAAAGAATGAATCGTACTTTGCTTTATAAGTTAGGTATATGATGTTGAGTTCTGGTGTGCATAAAGTTTTTTGGGATGAAGCTATTACGATTGCATGCGATTTAACTAATATGATTCTATCCGCTGTTTAAATGGTGATACATTGTATGAGAAATGATATAGTAAATGCCCACCATTCACAATTTTAGTTCATGCGAGCCGGTAGTATCCAGTGACAAATTCTTAATGCCTTCCAGTCGGAAGACTTTTTATGTGCCTGCATATTGAATAATGACAAGCAAATAAATTGGTCTGATTATTTTATGTTTAGGACCTTTGGCCGTGCTGCTTTATCTAATCAAAATGAGGGAAAACTAGAACCTAGAGCTAAGAGATGTGTCTTCTTAGCATACCTCGAGGGAGTTAAAGGGTATAAGTTATGGGATAGAAGTAAGAAGGATGTGAGAATAAATCATAAGTTGCGATCTCATCTTTAATGAGTATGAGATACCTTGCATGAAGAGTGAGGAACAACAAAAAACTGTTAGGGAAGAGTCCCTAGTTGAGGTGGAGAGAGTAACTGTCCACTTCCAACTACCTCGAGTGAGGTGGAAAGTGATACACAATAAAATTAGCAGAACATAGAAGTAGACGGTGATGAGGATATTGTAGAAGATTCTATCAACCAAGACCCTCTAGTTGATTACCAATTAACTAGAGATAGAATACCACATAGGGAACCCCAAATTTATCGGATTATACCATAGCCTATAGTAGTTATCAAGAACTAGTTGGTAAGGAGTCAAACACCTATGACGAGGCTATGAAGAGTGGAAAATGTGAGGCATGGCAGAGTTTCATGAGATAAAAGCTGTGTTCTCTTGCTAAGAATCAAACCTAGGATTTAGTTCCTAAACCTCGGGATAAATCCATAGTAAGATGTAAATGGATTTATAAGATAAAAGAGGAAACCATTGAATGTCAGTTCATAAGATATAAGGCTAACATAGTAGCCAAGGGGTACACACAGAAGGGCTATATTATAACATAAACTTTTTGTCTCTTGTTAAGTATACCACTATTAGGGTAATGCTTGCGTTTGTTGCTAACTATGATTGGGAATTTGAACAACTTGATCTCAAAACTATTTTTTTGCATGGTGATCTTGATGAAAAGAATTTTACCAATCAACCTAAAAAGTAAAGTAAAGATAAACCTGATCATGTGTATTTTTTTAAAGAAATCTATTTATAGGAAAACAGTCTTCACATCAGTGGTATAAAAAGTTCGATTCTTATGTGCTTTCTATTAGTTTTTAGAGGAGTGGGTTTTGCTTGTATTACTAGCACCACAGCACTAATAAAGAATGTGTGTATTTTAATTTTTTGTCGATAATAAGTTATTAATTAGACCTAATTCGAAAGTGGTAAACAAGATTAAAGTTTAAATGAGGGCCAAGGAAGTACTGACAACATTCGCATTCACCATATTGAATCTTTTAAGTACCTTTTCAGTGTACTCCTTCTGACTCAAATACAGTCTGCCGCCTTTCTATCCCTCAAGATTTTCATACCAAGAATTTTTTTTGCTACATCCAAATCCTTCATATCAAACTCTTTGCTGAGTTAAATTTTCACTTTTCTCACATTTGCTTTATCTTTAGCTACTATGAGCATATCATCAACATATAATAACAAATATATATTTGATCCACTATCTTCGATTCTAAAGTACACACAATTATCATAATTAACCATAAGTAGTCATGAATGAATCAAACCTCTTATACCACTGCCTCAGTGATTGCTTTAGTCCATATAAGGATTTCGTCAACAAGCACACATGGTCTTCTTTCCTAGAGACTGTGAACTACTCGAGTTGTTGCATTTAGACGCTCTCCTCAAGTTCTCCATGTAAGAATGATGTCTGACATCCATCTGCTCAAACTCCATGTCATTCTTAGCCACCATTCCAAGTAAAGCTCGAATGGAACTATGCTTCACAACTGGTGAGAACACATCGTAAATTCAACACCCGAAATTTCATTGTAGTCCTTTGCCACCAATCTAGCCTTGTATCTAACATCTTCAATCCTTGATATGCCTTCCTTTCTTTTGAGTTTCTCACACACATGGCTCAATGTCATTGACCAAATATGAGTAGAAGTTTGAAGACTTTTCTCATTATGTCCCTAATTTTGTGGACATAAAGGAAAAAAAGGTGAGAAATTTCGAAAAAGGGTTTTAGGGATAATCTAAGACAGGTTGTGGTAGTGTTTGAACTGGAAACTTACCATGTGCTGTTAGCAAAAGTACAGTTGGCATATTTCAGGGGGCGTGATAGTGGAGAGAATAAGTAGTAGTATGGACAGTTAGAGAAACAAAAGTTGGTATGTAATTAGAGCAAAGGAAATTGGAACTATTGAAAGAAGGGTAAAGGAGATCCATCTCAAGATGGCAATAAGTGCTTTCTACTTTATGGTATGTGTTGGAAGCACCATCTGGAAGCTTATCTTATGGGAATGAATGTATGTTTTCGGTGTGGAGAACAAAGGCACATGACCATGTTTTGCCCTAAGAAGAAGTAGCTAGGGAATGAACAACAAAAATAGGAGAATGCACAACAAAAATAATAGAATACACAACAAGAATAGGGAAATGCACTCCAGAGGCAAGAACATGCACCTAGGGGGATAGGCAAGGATCTTTGCACTAATAGACTAGGAGAAGGATCAAAATTGAAATGTTTTGGCAGGCAACGTACTAATATATGACTTACTAGCCTATATATTGATAGATTCTGGCGTAACTCACTCATTTATATCCATTAAGTTCATACATAAACTGAGTGTGATGGTTGAATCTACATATTTCGCTTAGATCTATCCCTTTGGGGGAATTTGTTAAACACTAAT
>CAIGRN010020092.1:0-11775 GCA_903798345.1 Fraxinus anomala
AGCAGCATGTTAACGAGATATTGTACATTGTAAAATAAAATAAAACAATTCAGTGTTTACATATTTCAAATTGCACTATGCAAGAAGCCATCGATCTCGAGAACACACAAAAAATGTTTATTTGCCAAAAAATTTCAAATTTACCCTCCATTTATGATACTAGTTTTCTGTCTGTGCATTGCATGGGTTGCACTATTTTGAAAGTGTTGTTAGTGTGTTCAATGTTATATAAATTTAGCAATTAAACAAGAAATTGATAAGTTAAGAAGAAACCAAAGTTGTGTAATGTCGAGAAGTTTTTTCTAGTTTGTTCGCGTTTTGAATTTGGTAGTTCGTATGGTTAGAATGTTATAATATTGACTAAATGCAATGAAATAAAGCTGGAAATGGAACAATTTTTTTTTTTTACTTTACAATAAATAATAATATGAATATAACTACATTGCAAAGTGGAATATTGAGAACAACAGCTTCAGCTTTGCACACAGTAAGTGAGACAGCGAGTATGGCATTAGCGCCAAACTGAAATCTTTTTTTTTTTTGCAACCGGACTGAGCCTTGTTAAATTGGTGTACTTGATCCTCTTCAACCTGTTCTATTAAGATCACATCACTCTCAATACATAAAACTTATTTATGCCTTAATAAGATATGCCCCAGCAATTTCAATGGTCATTCTAGTGCCACATCCATATTTTGGTGGATGTCTTTATTTTGTATTTTATCCATTCTAGTATATCTGAAGATAATCTTGTCCCTCATTTCTTCTATTTTAATTATGCGGATATTATATCCTTTAACAATCCAACACTAACTACCATAGTGTAACTAACCAATCCCTCCAACAATTTTTCAAATCACCCAACTCTCTCTAATTCTGTGCATTGTCCCCTTTTTTCATTGATCACTTCCTTATTTGTAGACATTCGATGTAAACAATTATAGTTCTATTTGACTTAAATTCTTGATATTACAAATTCTTCATTGTAATTACTTGTATTAATGTCACTGCCCCAACCCATCCACCCAACAAAAAAATGCAAAAAATATAAAAGCACTTTAGAGGAGAGAAATGGGAAAGAAGGTTACCACTCAGATATTTCCATTATCTATATCAACCTCGTTTCCAATAACAAATGGAAAGTTCTATGAATCTGATATAGCCGCCTGCTCCTTTTTAAAGTGTATTATAACGCTTCTAGTTTCTTCAATTAGACAGTAGTGCATAAAAGTGCCATTCACATGCCAAACTTTACACGATTCATTTAGTCAATGACCAACTAAATTGCAAAATTCCACAGACATCACAACAATATAAATGCACAGGAGAATTTATAATATAAAACGAGACTACGCAGGGGCGAATCCAAGATTTTAAGTCAGCAAGGCGGCCGTTTAATGTCCCGTCGGCCGCAATAAAATATTAAGAACCCATTTGATGCCCATTTTTGCAAAAAATACATTTTGAAATAGTGATTTGATAGAAAATGTGTGGTTAAAAAAAAGAGAAAAATGTATTTTGAAAAAAATGGGAATCAACAAGGCCTAAAATTTAAATGTAACAATTATTTTGTTCAAACTAAATAGATAAAATTATGTGATAAAAATTAGCCGTCCTCACCAAATTACATCATGGCCAAGTTTTGAATAATTCAAAGGAAGAGTATGGGTGTGAAATTTTACAATTGCAATTGCATTAAAACTGTAGAAACTTAACATATTTTATTTTATGAATTTTTTTGTTAAAGCTTCAATAACTGCCATAATGGTCCAGGTTTCAAAATACTAAATAAATGGAGGTTGCAGGTTCAAAACTTCAAATCCTCTTCTTATTAATCAATTTTGGCAAATATTGTATAGAACTAAAAATATTTCATAATAAATTGGTTGAAATGGATTTAAACCCAAGACATGAAGTATATCTACGCTTTCTCACCAATCAAGCTACATGAGAAGTTTGAAAATAAAATGAATGATCAATTATATTAGTAAAACATATATCTATTATCAATAAAAAAAAATTTACTTTCGACGAATCGAGCACGGACGGTCGCGGGGCCTGGTCAGGTGCTTGATCCGTCCCTGAGACTAAGCCCCTATTTGATTTTGCTAAAAATTAGATTTTTAATATATTTTGATAAAAATTGATTAAATTTATAATTGAAAAGTAGGTAAAAGTTGTTGATTTTGTGAAATGGGTGGGTGAAATTTAGTTTATGAAAACAAGTTCTAAATAATGAGGGCCAACACGGTTAAATGAAATTTTCAGACAAAAAATAATTATCGTGGTCAACTGACCATGTATGCAGTGTAAGTTGATATTTTTCAACTGCCATAATAAAATGAATTAGAAAAGTGTAATCGAAGCTAAAATTTAGGCTACACACCCAAAATAAATAATTCAAACAAATGTTCTACTTAAGACAACAACTTTCTTTGCATGCGAGTCTTGCTTTCTATATCACTGTTTATACATCTAGGTATCCCTAGCATAATGCAAAAATAAGAAATCATCTAATAATTTCTAGTAACATAATATTAATCACAAATAATCATACTTGTGAAAATCATACATGTTGGAGGGATGAAATTCTAACTTAAATCTTGAAAACAACAAAAAGATAAGAGATCACAAAAATAGAATACTTGCATACAAATAATAAAGTGGGATTCTTATATGACACATAGCCCGAATACATTTAATTTGTAAAAAAAATTATCAATTGTTAACTTTTTGAGGAATCCTTGGTCAATAATTGTAAATGACTGAATCTTTCGATCTTTTCGACCTTTATTGCATAATAGCAAATAAAAATTTAGAAATGGAATCGTGTAATTATATTCATTCTCAATAGATAATTGGAGAATCCAAAAGCAGTACTTTGTTCAGGTTGAAGATGAAGTTGCCACATTTGCATTTCCAACAAATGAGTTTGTAGTTTAAAATGCCATCACCTCGAGTATTGTATGGATAAAATTTGAGTATCTGTTGTAGTTTTGACGATGGAAAAATAGGCACTTGAATTGTCACAACTTTTTATCACACCTTGGTGGCCTTGATCTTAACCTCTCTCCATTTCTTCCCTCAACCTGAATGCATTTATTAAACAACAAAGAAAATATTATTGTCATCAATTCACTTAAGAAACCATTTTTTTAGATTGTTTCCTTGGAAAAGGGTTGTGGTGTGGAGAACTTTCGAAGAAAAATGCTTTAGTTGTTAAAAGTGAGATTTTATTGTAAAAAGTAAGTAAAACCTCACATGAGCTGTTTTTTTCATCAGTACTCTTCCTGTAACATGCCAAAACACAGAAAAATTCATTTCAAAATGCTGTC
The DNA here is from genome assembly GCA_903798345.1 of Fraxinus anomala. Classification (NCBI taxonomy): domain Eukaryota; kingdom Viridiplantae; phylum Streptophyta; class Magnoliopsida; order Lamiales; family Oleaceae; genus Fraxinus; species Fraxinus anomala. The sequence goes on from CAIGRN010020092.1 coordinate 3,336, forward strand.
TAAATGATTGATAATTAGAAATAAATTCAGTAAAAATAAAGTTACCTTGAGGAATGTTGTTGTCTTGAGAGCTAGAGTGAACTTTGATGAAGAATACATTCTGCTGATATTTGGGGTCACTCGTTCTCTGAGAAACATCAATAAATTCCAGCTGCTTGGTGCTAGAATATGCCACAAAACTCTCACCACAAACGGAAACATAATAAATCATATCCCTTTCACACATATGAAGCGATGTAGAGAAAAAACTACGAGTCTATATATATAAATATGCCATTATTTGAATTGATATATGGTTGTGAGCATTAAACTTATGTGGATTAAAATGGGAAGAAGATCAAATAAAGGGGACTGAACTGAACAATGATATTACACCTAACAATAAGGCATAAGCTGAATCAACAAGCAAATTACGATAAATGAATAAAGAACCAAGATGACAGACTTTAAGCATCAAATCATCACTAAATAAGTTACTAAGTAGCACATAAGATAACTGTAAGTACAAAACAATGCACACACATCAATCACGGGAATAAAGCAACCTGTATTTCCCAAAAATATGAGGTTTTGTCAACTGAATAAATTGGACGTTTAAGCAGACATTCATATACTATAAATAATGAACAAAACTTAGAAGTAATAAACCAGGAAGTGTACAACTTGTGATGTCAATTAGTAAATCTGAACAAGAATGAAGTTAAAAGAATTCAAACCAAGGCACACAAGTAAAATCTAACTGCTATACTTAAATACATACACTATCACATCAGTTAAAACTCGCATAAACCAATCATGCTATATACAGAAGAGAAGATTGCTAATACACGGATGATGGATATGTAAAATTAAACTCAAAGATGATGAAACATGACAGTCGAAAAATTAAACTCAATTTTAAAGCATGGTTGCATCAACAAAAATAAAACTAATGAAATGAAGTAAACAAATTAAATGAATGCCCGAAAAATATGGAACCGTAACGTTCAAGATGAGCACATTAAACTGCAAAAATTTATGTGGAACAAAAAGAAGTCGATTGCTAAGGTTTGTTTTGTTTCTTTCGTTTCTTTCTTCCAAAATAAAATAGAGGTACAAACGGGACCATAGAGAAATATAGAAAAAGTAGTGCTTTAGGCCTGTGGTTAAAATAATGATGTACTTTATAGTAGATCTTACTTTCTTTAAACTTCACAACATGAAATCAGCAAAAAAAAAAAAAANAAAAAAAAAAAAAAAAAAAAAAAAAAAAAAAAAAAAAAAAAAAAAAAAAAAAAAAAAAAAAAAAAAGAACGAACGAACGAATGATCGAACGGAAGACAGATTAGGAAACGAGATTTATGTTTAAAGAATAATAAATCTTACCTTCACACATGAACACACATATTAGAGAAATGGAAATAACCAGAACAAATTAAATTTCAACGAGTTATTTTCGAACAACTGTAAATTTTACCTTTTTCAGCGAGACTTGACAAATTTGCAACCAAAAATAAGCAGAAAAACTTGCATTCCTACATACATTACAACATAAATAGGAAAGATCAAGGTATGGAAAACTTTTTTAAAAAAAAAAACGATGATAAAAACGCAGGCGGTGTGGGGAGGGGGTTGCAACTATTACATTTTTCTCTTCGAGTTTATAGTGACTAAATAACTCCAATCTTTTTTGAACTTCATCTGTGCTCAAGCCATCCCGTGTGCATTCAAAACATTGAAAAACTTCTTCAAGACATATATGTTTTTTCCTGCAAAGAAATGGCACTCTTGAGCAATAAGATAAATGGCAAAAAAAAAAAAAAATGAAAAGACTGAAGATGAAACACTATATTTCCAAGATATTGCTTTCTTTGTCAATTTTTGTATGCTTATTTAGAGGTACTATTCAAGACCACACAAAGAAATAACTTCAAAATCAAAATCACCTCGAAGTTCATAAAACAAAATCGGCAGAAAATGAACAAGAACAAATGGAAGACAGATTAGAGAAAAAGATTTGCGTTTGAAAAACATTAAATCTTACCTTCTCAATGAGCCGATAGACTTCACGGCAGAAAACGGCAAAAAAATAAAATAAAATCAACAGACATAGTAGGGAAATGGAAATTATCAAAACAAATTAGATCTCAAAGGTTTATGTTCGAACAAAGTAAATATTACCTTTTGAGCGGCCAGGTAGATTTTGCAACACAAAAATAGGCAAAAAAATGAACAAGAACAAACACCGGACAGATTTGGGAACTAGAACACACAAGTGAACATGCAAAATTTTTTGTGAAAGAGAGTAAAGAATTTGAAAAGGCGATTTCTAGGGTTTCTTTCTTTGACTTTAAGATGGATACAAATGAATGGAAGAGAGAATACAAAGTGTGTAGATAGAGAGATTATTAACCTATCTATTGGGCCTATGAATAGTGCGAACACAAGGTACTCATAAATGAACAGTAAACTCCACATTTCCTCTTTTGAAGTAGGATTTTGCTAAAATAACATGGGGGCTGACAGCCCCATGGCAGAGGCCCACAAAATAAGGGGGCGGGCCTGCAAAAAAACATGGGACCGCCCCCTATTTGTAGGCCTTCTGTCATGGGGGCTGTCAGCCCTCATGTTATTGTAGCAAAACCCTTTAAAGTAAAGATGAAAAATGAAAATTTACCTCAATTAAAGTAAAAATCAAATTAATATATCTCATTCAATCTTACCCCCACCAACACCATCTCTCTCTTCTCTCAAACCATAATACCATCACCATCACATCTCACTCAATTGTACATCACCATTACCTAGGGCCACGAGCCGAAACTCGACTCGAGTAAAAATGGTTCACACTTTGTTTTTGCTAGAATCGAGCCGAGCTTTTACTCAATCAGAGCTTTTGGCTTGGGCCTTTAGAGCCGAGCTGAGTCGATTTTTTTAATATTAATTCATGACTGTTGCTTGCAACAGGCAGTAGTCATAGCTGCTTGCGTTTTGCATGCAGTTATGAAACGCAGGCAGTTATAATTATTTAATATTTTTATTTTTTTTAACCTTTTTTCATTTTTTAAAAATTTGGCTTGGCTAGTCACACCCCAAAATGGGGTTTGCCCGGAGCTACGAGCCGACTCAGCTTGGGCTTTTTTCGGGCTGAGCCGCGTGTCGTCGAGTCGACGAGCTACATTGACATCCCTAGAATAACTTTTGCCATCAAACAAGTATCGTCACCAATATCCATATATTTTTCTCCACAAACCATTGCCACCACCTTCTCCACCAATCACCCTTGTAATTTCAGACTTGGTTTTAAATCTGAATATATTTCATATCTAAGAATCCACCCCGCTATCTCTCTCCATCACCTTTAGATTTGAAACTAGCACTCTGTTTTAGTCACATTATTCTCCAAAGAATGCATTTTAAATAGTATTTTGATAGAAAATATGTAGTTAAAAAATAAACAAAAAATTTGGATTTGCATGTAATATTATTTTATTGAAAAATGTGTGATTGAGAATAAGATAGAGAAAAATGTATTTTAGAAGAATGGGTATCAAACATGGTGTAGATCTAAAACTCCTATGCACCTCATTGGGGAGTGTAGCAACCGCAATATATATATATATAATTATGCTATTTGCCTTTGAAAATTATTTTTTGACAAAATATAGTAAAAGTTTAAGTTATGCTTTGTCGCCTTATCGTATTACATTTAGTATTCACATAAGTCGTGATCTAATTAAGATTTTTAGTTTCTATAAAATACTCGATAACGCAAGATTAAATATTTAATTGTTGAAATTGTGATAATTATTCTAGTGGAAATTACATGGAAAAAGATTTTTTAAGTTACAATTTCAAAAATCAGATTTGAAAGTTTTTTAATTCAAAAATCATATGATAATTTAATTTTTAATATTAATAACAATATTAAATTAAATTAATCTACAATCTTTACTTTACCTACCCCACAAACCCTAATTCATTTTGAAAACTATCATTTCCCCGCAGTTTCATTTGAACATACTCCGATGACTCCTCAAGTCGTTCACTCTAACGACTCATCACGACATAGTAACATCGGCTTTCCTTCGTGTGCAGCTACGCATCGCCATTGCGCACGGTGCAAATCCATTCTTTTTTTTTTATTGGTGGGGTGAGAGACGGTTCAATGGTGAATATGTGGTGCTGTGGTGGTGATGGTGTGTTGGTTTTGCGATTGCGGTGATGGTGGAGGTGTACGATGCGGCGTGCAGTAGTTGGATGCGATGGTGTGGTGTAGGGGTGCTTGGGTTTTGGTAGTCCTATTTGCGGTGGTTGGGTTGGGTGTGGGGGTGGTGTACGGTGCGGTGGTTGGTTCGACGGTACTATGTTCGATGGTTGGGTGCAGTTGTGTGGTTGGGGTGCCATGTGCGATAATTGGGTTGGGTACGGTGGTGATGTGCTGTGGCGGTGTACGGTGTGGTGGTTGGGTTGGGTGCGATAGTGATGTGTTGTGGTAGTGTGTAATGCGCTGGTGTTTGTGCAGTGATGTTAAATAGTGGTTGGGTATGGTATTGTGTGCAGTGGTGTTGAGCGGCGTCATGAGTTGATGGGTGTGGCTCTAGCAGTGGTGTTTGAAGACGGTGCTGTGCGCGATACGGTGGTGAGATGATAGTGATGGTTATAAATTATTTGATTGATTGTGACCAATAAATTGATTAATTTTTTACCAATAAATAATATGTATTGACCAATAAATAATATGTAATCAATTATTTGAGATTGTGACAAATAAATTGTATATTTTGTGAGCTATAAATAATATGTGAACGAACTTGTGACCATGAAATAATATATGACCTAAAAATTGAAGTCATGGCTTATAAAATTTGTCACTTGTGACTAATAAATTTTTTGATTTGTGATTGATAAATAGATTGTGATCTATAAATTTTTTTATTCATGACTAGAAATAATTTGTGACCAATTAATTCGAAAATTTGTGACTAAATAGAATAGAATTGTGACTTTAATATATTTTATTAATAAAATATATTTTAATTTATTATTTCATAAATAAAATATAATTAATATCTGATTTTTGAAATTTCAAACTTTGTTTCTTAATTTTGAAATGTACCATACTTAATCTCTTACATATGAAATTTTCCCATTATTTTATCGATATTGGACTCAATTGGTATCTTATGATTAATCATGTATATAAGGCCTTAGAAGAAGATAATTTGGATAAGACCAACCATTTTAGAGAAAATCAAAGAAAAACTATGGTTATTGAACTTTAGAGGAATTTCATTTCCTTTAGTTACTAAATTTTCGGCCAGTGGGATTAACGTGTGATGTCTATGGATTTTCTCATTTGTTATCGCTAAGGATTAAGAGAAATGCTACTCTTACATTTTGTTTACCACTTGGTTTACATAATGTACATGTGTCAAGATTTCACATGTTGATCTGAATTTTTTTGGTCCAACGTGGTGTAAAATCTTGTCGTTATGTAAATCAAGTGATAAACAAGAATGTACAAGTAGCATTTCTCATTAAGATTAAACAAGATCACTTGAGTTAATTTCCAATTATCCTAATCCTATCACATTACTTAATAGAAGAATTTGAAATAATTATTTAGTTAATTAGTATATTTAATTGTATTATGAATAAACCATTTTCAAAGTCCAATACTATTAGGAGTCCTCATGCACACATCAATTCCTCGCTCTATTTTCGCATGCCTCTTTTTATTATTATTTCACCCCCTTTTCCTTTGATAATATAGCAGGAAGAATATATACAGATAGGTCAAATTGTTTAGGAATTAAAATTACAAGAGAAGGAGACATACGTGATTCTCAAACCCTAAGATTTGTTTTAAAAGAGGTAGAGTCAGACCCTCGTTTTATTTCAATTTATATTATTTTGAGCATTCACAACTTTTTTTTTTTTTTTGATGAAAAAAATATTTCATTCATAAAGGCAAAAAAGCCCTAAGAAAGGGTACAGTAGTGCCTATCAATGAAAATTACATTTTCCATGAAAAAGGGAACGCTATGCCACCAAAGGATCATATCTTCAAGAGTCCATGCACGCCGCCTGATTGCTCAGCCTATAGCAGTGTTGGAGCCTACATTGAGGGAATCTCTATATTAAATCCTTTGTTTCAGCAGCCATAGATCGGATTGGTGCAGAAGTTGATCCTAATGTATTTACTTCATCGATGAGGACCATGCAATCACTTTCCACCAATAAGTTTGATATGCCAAGGTTAAGACATAGTTGTAGACCTCACAGAAGTACAACCGCTTCAATATGTTCAGGTTCCAAAATTGAGTTTTCAGGTCCACTTGCTGCTAAAACAATTCATTCCTCGTGATCTCGTAAAATAATTCCGAGTCTAGCCTTATTTAGATCGAAGAACAAGGACATTGAGTTTGAGTGCATTGTTAGGTGGTGCAGACCATCTATATTTGCGGGGAAGTATAGTAAGGAGATTGTTGAGAGAAGGGCCTGACTCAGTAGCAGATTTTTTGGCTAGAGCAGTAGCAATTACCTGTGGTAGTGGAAGATTAATCTGATCATGAATCATCTTGTTTCGTCGGAACCAAAAACTCCAAGTAATAAGCAGATCGAGAGAGCGTCTTTTGAACCTTTAGCCATAATATCAGTAGCTGCTTGTATGAATCCTCCATGGTAGGCCTTATTCTGTAACATTGGGAAATGACTAATTAGGAATCGATGAATAGAGGGGCAGTGGAGTAGAACATGACATAGGTCTTCCTATGTTACATTCCTCTCCATCCTGCCAGCAACCTTGATCATCCAAGAGTCTAGTAATCGAATTAGTTTTTCTCCTTTGGGTAGCCTTAGCATGAAAATAGCGAGTATTTTGGTCCCTTCCCTTAAGCCAGGCAGCCATGGACCTCTGTTTCCACATAAGTTCTTCCCTATCCATCCAGGTTTGCACATTTTCAGTTGTTTTCTGAAGATCGTTAGAGCTTATATTTGTAGGATCTTGATACTGTATTTGAGCCAGCTTTGATCTGGCTTTGTTAAGTTCCACTTGTACCTTGCCAAATTTAGTTTTATTCCAATATTGAAGTTGATTGCTATAGTAACTTATAGTCCTCATCATATGATCCAGATTCTGAGGATTATCATTTGACCATTGATCCACTACAATATCAGAACATCCTTTTTACCTAGCCACATTGATTCAAAACAGAATGGTTTAGGTCCTCTTGTTGTTCGATTAGCATCATCAACCCGGATCTATGGGGGAAGATGATCTGAATATACGGTTGAACCATGAGTAACCAAAGCTTGTGTAAAGAGTTGACACCAGAGTCATTAGCATTAAAGCGATCAAGTCTTTCAAAAATTTGAGTAGAATTATGTCGTCCATTATACCATGTGTATTGGGGGCCTTTAAACCCAAGATCTCTAAGCTCACAATCAAGGAACATCTGAACATCTGCTGGAAAATTTCTAATTGTTGTCTAGGTCTATCTCGACCTCCCCATTTTTCATTGTCAGATAGGATTTCATTAAAATCACCAAAGACAAGCCATGCTTCTAAAGAATCCCTTTTCAGTTTTCTCAACAAATTCCAAGTTTACATACGTTTATTTACCGTCGGGTCGCCATAGATACCCGTTAAAAACTAGCTATGCTGGGACGATTCAATTTTAGCATCAATGTGGTTTTTGGAGTAGCTGAGAATAGATAAATGAACATCAGATTTCCACAGGAGTGCAATTCCACCACTGCGTCCAACAACATCAACATGAAAACATCCATATAATTTTAGCTTAACTCTATTTTCGTAACATTAATTTTTGTCTCTTGCAAGAACAAAACATTGAGATCTTCCTTTCTAATGAGATCAGAGAGAGGGCGAATGCCATGAGGGTTCCCAAGCCCTCGTGCATTCCAGCTTAGTTTTTTCATGGGGACTGCTGGGGCTGAATTTTAGCCACCACCGAACTTTGAGAATTGGAATCATGATTCCTTTCCTGGGGTTTATTTTTGTCTTTCAATCATTTAGAATTTCAGTAGCTTCACCATTTGCAGTGGAGATATCCAGGGGTCGTTTCAGACTATCTAGTGGAGTAGCAACAATAGAATTGGGAGTCTGATTCTTATTGACTCTTTTCCACCGTCTTGTGAAATTAGCTCCCTTCTTTTTTATTTGATTCTCGTCGGATTTGGGTAAAGCAAGACCTGTTAGTTGAAAGACAGAAGTACCCTTAGCCAGAGTATCGACATCAACATTATCATTAATATTCTCTTCCGTGTGATTTACAATAATCATATTATTCTGTAGAATTTGTTCTCCCTGATTTGTTGCCTTCATCAATGCCATAGTGTTCACGAAAATATTTTTCGAAATAAAATCACCACAAGTGCACGATTCGTTAACAAGTAATAAAGTGAAAATTATAAAATTTCGAGTATCATCCCACGA
>CAIGRN010020114.1:0-18473 GCA_903798345.1 Fraxinus anomala
TAATACTGGGCAGTTAAAAACAATCATATTTTACTGGCTAGTTGACTCAATCAAAGACCTTTTAATATAATGCGTGAGGTGTGACTCGAACCCCCGACCTCCCACACAAATTCCACATTTCACCAATTGGGCACTTCATCTGAATTAATTATTTCTTTCATATATTATATTAATTTTATAAAGATGTAACAGAATATTGCAAATTCACAACATAGATAAGCATTTAAAAAAAGACATAATGCTTGTAACCTACCCTCTGATTAATTTACTTTAGCATTTGTGATTTTTGAAATGGTAAATTAAACTTGGGTTTAATCCTTATTCCTTCATATGTGACTTTCTCAAGATTAAATACCACACAAAAATCACCACCTCCCACACATTTTCAGTAGTTAATTTCTTATAAGAATGGCTACTCCAGGGTGTGTTTGAACCACATTATTTTAAAAGAATGTATTTCTAAATAGTATATTGATAGAGAATGTGTGATTGAAAAATAATGAAAAGTTATTGATGTGATGAAAAATATTATTTTATTGAAGAATATATGATTGAAAATGAGTAGAAGAATGATAATGAAAAATTTAATGTGGATCGAATAGGGGCTCAGAGTATTTCTTGCTTTTCTATTTTTTGATTTTCTTTTCTTATTGCATTTTAATCTTCTTCACAGCCGAAAGCTTTTCTTTTCCTCTGTTACAATTCCTTACATATAAAATATGCTCATCAAAATTTACCACTACAACCAGACCATCGCTACCTAACTCCATTGCGGCCTGCCTCCACCAAAGCTACCACATGCAAAACATTCCCCATTAGTCCACCACCATCTCCATCTCCGCCGCCACCATCCCCGCCACAAGAAACATAAAGAAATCACCAGATCTTAACATTTCCCATTGTTGCACCACCATCGAGTTGAACCCCCATACACACTACAAAACCATTCTATCAGAAAGAAAACATAAAAGCTTGTCATAATAAAAATTGACTTATTTGTAAATAGTAAAAATTTTAGAATTTAAAGATTGAAAAATATCGATACTTGTACTTACCGGAACGTCCAGTTCATTGACGGAAAATTAAGAATTACGTGAAGCTGCGACAACTAATGTTGCCATTAAATTGGCCATCATCACTGTCGAAACCAGACGAATTACAAATGCCAATAGTAGTGACATCCTGTGGAAGAGATGGAATGGGTTATTAATGTTATGAAATTGGGTTGGTTTGAATGAAATGTCGTATAATTCAACGAAACATTGCCCAAATAACCCAAATCAGATACTCACCCTAACCCTCTCAACACTACTCGTTGCTGTTATCACCAGACCGACCACCATTGCAACTAATCATGTTGGAGAAATGGCTCTACACGGCTGGTTTGGGCATAATTTTGAGTGGGGATCCATTTATTTGTTTTGAAGGATCAAAGTTGATTCATATTTTCCTTTACGTGGACATCGAAATCATATATTTACTTGTCTAAAATAACGTTAAGGTGAATGAAAAATTGAAGTTCAAATTTGTTCATTGAAGAAGGTTTGAAATTGAGTAATAGCAAAGTATTTCTCTATATGTGCATGTAGGGAGTGCAAATTACAGACGAATTAGCATATCAGGTCATTGAATTTGTGTGTGAGCACGACTTGCATACACGAATATCGGAACGAATTAATAAAAAATTGGCCCCCTAGAAGGATCTACGTTTTGCCTTTATTTTCTATAATTTTTTCAAAAAATTTTTATTCTTCCGATTGACTATCCAACTCCTGAAAATCTTGTGCTTCATGCCTCTTAATGGAGAGATTAAACGGATGGGTTAATGACGATGTTAAAGATTGTAACACTCGTAACTCTTGATCTGATAAGTCACTCATTAAAACATTTTATATAGGTGATTTTTCCTTTGTTCCACAAACGAATTCTCTTCACTTTCTGAATATACATCTTCATTCTTTTCTCTACTAAAATTTTTTAATTTCTATCCGAAATCTTGGTGAGCTTTTCTAATACAAATTTAGTTTGTTGAAGTGTTCAAGTTCTATTAGTTTTTTTACTGTATTCTAGGAAACAATCTCCCAACGAAATCTCAAGCATTTACGGTCAAAGAACGTATATTTTGTAAGAACATTGTGTAATACATGTCTCAATTTGTAAATGTTCTCTTTTAAAAGATTAATACATTCCTGCAAAATTTATTCATGTTTTGTTCTTTCTTAATCAATAACATATATTATATTCTTGGATATTTTTTTACTAACAAGTCAGCTCATTCCCCGTTTGTTATTCACTATCACCATATACATCGTCGCTAGATTTGGATGTTTTAATTTTGGGTCTTTTAGTGACATCAACGGTCTTTAGTCGCTGGTGTGAGCCCTAAGGTCTACTAGTTGTTCGACTACGAACCACCACCACTTGAGCTACACCGATATTTCTATAATTCCTTCATGTTGGTGTGGCATTGATTGAAAATGGAGGAGAGAAATTGTAGTTCTGTTAGGTGTTGATCGAATGGTGGTGGTTATTGGTGGTAGGTGATGGTTAATGTCAATGGTAGGCGATTTTGGTGGAATTGTTGGGGGAAAAGAAGTGGGGATGATCAAGAATGGACTCGATTGGTAGCAGTTGGAGGAGATGGGTGGTGGCAAAAGGCGGCAATGGTGGTGGGAAGTCGTGCCAAACTAGTTGTTGTTGAGGTTTGAGATGAAATAACACAAATAATATATATGTTTCTTGACAAATCAAAAAATAAATGATACAATAACGCATGCTATGCTTAAAAAAAAAAAAAATAATAAATTCGAACACAACTGATACAACACGTAAAATAAGGTAACATAAGTGGCAAAAAAAAAAAAACAAAAAAAACCACAACTAAAGTATTTTCAGAATTTTAAAGAGAAGTAAAGTGCAGTGGGCATAATTTCATAACATAAACGTGGGGATTGAATTCCCAACTCCCGTCTCATTTGCAAACTTCGAAATTTCCGACACTTGGAGAGGAGTAACTGACTTTTCTTTATGGCCAAAACTCTATGAGAGCTACTATTCATCCAGACATTGAACTCGGACTACTTTTGCCTACACATTTATGATGTTGTCCATGTGAATAATTTATCCTCAATTTAACCTTAATTTTGTTCTATTGTTGGCTTAGTTGGATAAGGTATTAGGCCTTGTTTGAAAATGATGTTTCAAAATTACTTTTTTTAATACTTATTTTCAATCGAACATTTTTAAATAATAATTATTTTTCATGAATTTTCATAATTTCACCATACTTTTTAATTATATATTATTCAAAAAATTACTTTAACACGAGCACTAAACAAAAAGGTAAAATCAACCTACACTAGAAATGAAGGAAATTTAAATATATAAAAAAAATTATTCATTATAAAGTGAGTCTTATATATGATAAGAGTGGAAAAATCAGTACCCAATATTTAATTCTTGCCATTATTGCTGCTTCTTAACTTAATGTATGTTTGTGCCACATTATTTTGAAAGAATGTATAAAATAGTAGATTGATGGAGAATGTGTGGTTAAAAAAGAAGGAAAAGTTATTGATGTGATGAAAATATTATTTTATTGAAAAATTTGTGGTTGAAAATGAGTAAAAGAATGAGAATACGATTTTTAGTATGACTCAAATATGAGCTTAATTCAAAAATAGAAGGTAATATGATTGACATAATTTTTTTTTTTTTAAAAATAGATTTTACGAAAAATGAATTTTTTTTGGAGTATCATATTTTTTTTAAAGAAAAAGCCATAGATTCACGTAAAAATTATTTTATTAAAAAACATGTAATTAGAAATAATTTATGAAAAAAAAATAAAGTTTAAAGAGTGAAAATGAACAAAATTTATTATTTACAAATAAGTCTTTGTTTGGACTCTGTTAAAGTCAAATTTTGAAGAAAATATATTTTAAAATAGTTATTTTAGAAGAATGTATGATTGTAAAAGAAAGTAATTTCGAATTTAAGTATGATATTATTTTTTAAAAAAGTGTGATTGAAAAAAAATGAGAAATTAGGTTCTAGATCCTATCATTTACCTGTGCTCTTTCGGGACTTTCCTCATACTTCCGTTCGGTTTAAAAATCGTCTCTAGGACGGAATGTCCTACTCCTACCCGAGCCTTCCAATCAACCAAAAGAAGGTAGGACCCACCTGAATGGAAAACTCGCTTTCGAATGTGACGTTCATAGAATGGGACCCTCTAATAGTACCATAAAAGAGACTTAGATTAGATCGGGCTTACTTCAACCATAGAGGACAGGAGAAGACAAAACAAGAAGAGAGAAGGCGAAGTGGGACTATTAAATAGATAAAGAGTAGGTGAGTGAATTGAGAATTTTTTAATTTTTTTTTTTGGAAAGAATGGAGCCCAAACAGCGGCATAAATATCTCCTCGCCCTCCACTTCCTGTGTCTTTTTCTCTCGGAGCTCATTTTCTATTCGAAGTAACACTGGACTTTTCACCCTCCCCTCTCTGTTTCTTCAGGTCCGATCATACGAAGTCGTCGTGTCCTTCTCCCCTAGAAACCGTGCCTTTTCATCTATAGCTGTACTCTATCTTCTTCACGAATCACGAATCGATTTGTTAATGATTTGGAGAAGTATGAATTCGAATGATTGAAATTGAAGTTCTCTCTCAACAACTGTCGCGGTTCTGATTTTTTTATGCTGCATAAAATTAGTACGATGCAAACAGGTAAAACGATTTCAGCATTTCTCATGGTTTGTTATGATTGCAATTTTATATTGATAGATATTTGCACAATGGAAAAATAGAGTTACATAAGCAATTGTGCTCTGAATTTCAGGATATGATAGCAATCATTTGGCGCGAGAGGCTCAAACTCGGTGGCTAAAGCCTGCTGAAGTGCTTTTCATATTGCAGAATTACGAGGAGCACCAGCTCACAACCCAAATTCCTCAAAAACCATCCAGTAATTTCATTACTTTCACACATTTATTTAACTCAGGCTTTTTTACTTTATCTTGATTTTGTTTTTATTTCCTCATTGATTGCTTAAACAGGTGGATCTTTGTATCTATTCAACAAGCGAGTCCAGAAATTTTTCCGTAAAGATGGTCATAGTTGGCGCAAAAGGAAGGATCAGAGAACTATTGCTGAAGCACACGAAAGGCTTAAGGTTATTTATATTGTTCTCATATTGATGTGCATCATGCTTCTTTTGGAATTAGCTCAACAAGATAATTAACTAGTTCAAGAAAAATGCTGTTAGTTCATGTTTATGAAAATTTTCTAATCAGCAAGGAGAGAGCGAAAACATCTTGCATGTTTCTGGTCCTTTAAGGCATAAATTTTGTAAGCTGTTAATGTTTAGAATTACCATCAATTGTCAGCATAGCTATGAAAGCCGCATTGGAAGTTTAGATATTATGCGAATGACTAAGACAAGTCATCTCATGTCCTTTGAAAGTTTAAATGCTACTCTAAGGACAGCTATTCGAAATGTCACAGGGGGACAAGATATATCACTATATCAGTTGGAGAATTTTATATATGAGACCTCATTTAAAAGTACTTTGCAGCTTAGATGGAGTATGCTAGTTGATGTATATTCATTGCATGGAATTTTTTTTATGGCTAGGTTGGGAATGCTGAAGCAATAAATTGTTACTATGCGCATGGAGAGCAGAATCCTAACTTTCAGAGACGCAGCTACTGGATGTTGGACCTGTGAGTTTTACATATTTATTTGATATCACCTTTTACACAGTTATCGCTATTTGGCCATAACAGCAATTTAGACTAAGTAACAGTTGTAAGATTTAGAGAAGTTTCCATAATGCCAATATCATTTTTTAGTACTAAAGATGGAAAAGGTTATCCAATGCATGTGTCGCTGTATAGCATGCTACAATTTACATTCCCTGTTATTTTTAAGATAAAGTAGGCTGTGGAATTGGCTAAGACTATTTTCCTTTCTAACTCATACAATGCTTTCGTTTTGTCTGTTCTTTTTTCTTTTCTTGGGTTAACAGGGCTTATGAGCACATTGTTCTCGTTCACTACAGAGACATTGAGGAGGTGAGCCTTCTTTAACCTAATTGTGGACAAAGCACATCAAGTAATTATGTGTTTCTATACTTTTTACCATAACCTCCAACCATCCACAAGACACTCACTTTAACTTCTCTTGTGCATTTATTTTCATATTAATCTCGCTATATCTTCTAATTTCATTTGTATACTTAGTAGAACTGAATGGCTATATCTTAGATCTTGCATTGTCTTGCCTCACAGTCACCAATAGAAATTGGATATTCTGATAAGTTTCCTTCTGATGCATCAGAAATTGCTAATTTTTGCATTAAAACTGTGTACCACTATGGGATCCTGGATTTCTGCCTTGAGTACTGCTGGATTAAGTAGGCACAGCTGTACAAAGTCAAATTTTGCACGTCGTGTATGATTCCACCTAGTTCCTGGTGATATTATTCAGACATGTAAACAATGTTTACATTCCACTTGTGATGGCTATAGTAACAAGTAAACTCATAGATAGACAAACACAAGACCTGTAATAAGACATCCAATTTATTTGTAAATTACAGGGAAGGCAGAATGCTATATTGACATCGCAGCTCTCACCATTATCTTCTTCAATCTCCAGTCCAAGTCCCTACTCTTTTACAACTCAGAAGCAAGGCTCTTCTGTTGTCATTAACGAATCTTATGAACCAAATCAAAATACATCAAGTATTGGCTCTGTTGAAATGAGTTCTCAAGGAGTCGAGAGTCGTGGAATATATCAGTCGGACATTACAGAGAGGAAAGAGGAGATTAATAGCTCATCAGATCATGATTTAGGTCACGCATTGCAAAGAATCAAGCAGCATTTAAGTTTAAATGATGATGTGGCGGAAGATATCAATACGTTGTACATTGAGAACAATGATTCAAATTATTTAGGAAACATTCTAGATGATTATGATTTGTCTGCTCAGAGGCTAGATGCTTCAGACAGTCTTCTTTTGCAACCATTTTCAGGTATATATTAGTTATCTCCTATTTATTTAATTAAAGGGGAGTTCTTGAGACGATTATCAATGACAATGGTGTCAGAAGTGGAAAGAGCTCCTAATGGGGTATGACTTTGCAGGTGACAATGTTGAGCATCATCAATCACTCTCAGGCGTTGAAGTAGACAATTGGAAAGAAATATATGGTAGCTTTAAGAATTTTCCAGATGTCAAATTACAAGCATATGATGCCCACTTGAATGAAAATGTGAGAGTATTCTTGAGTTATCATTTTGTGCTATGCTTGATAATATTCTCCCTATATAATTTTACTTCTAACTGTTTCATCCTTTTTATGCTATTAATTCCGTGTTATGAAAATATTTGATGGGGCAAAATGTTTCTTTCTTTTCTTGTAGCATGAGAATACTCTCCTTTTTATCATTTTTGATTGCTTAATAATTCAATCTGTTGAAATAGAAATATGATTTATTACAAAGAAAGGTTCCTATCTAGATTCCTCCTTTTGACGGAGTCAAATCTAAATTCTCAATTCTTTTTCTCCTACACAATTTATAAAAGGAGTGCATTTCAGTCAAGGTAGGATGGAGTTTGTAAATGTTGGCAGTTACCTAAAGAACAAACAATCTCAATAATTTTGCTTATTCATGTGGTAGGCAATATTAAGCCTTTGTTTGTTTCCCATTTTGAAATTGTAGAATTCATTTTTGCATCACATCATGGGTCCCATCATTTACGTCATTGGTTTGAATACCTGCAATTGTTATTTTTGTAATTCCTTTTATGCCCACTCTTTTGTCCAATAGTGAGGAGAGTAGTGAAAAGTAGCGTTCCTAGAGATAAGGGCAAGGTAGGGAAAGTGAAGAGGAAAACAATAAATTCTACACTGAAATGTCGTGTAAATGTCACATAAATGCAATAAAAAAATGGGTTTGTGGAAAAGCAACGGTGCAATTTCTTCTACTTAGAAACAAAAATGGGAAACAAGCAAGCACTAAATTTGATGTTATTCATTGGTCTAGCTTCTAGGGCTGGTCGGATTGAGCAGACAAGTCCACCTGGCATCTTGTCTAATTGAAAAATTCTTGAAAGATCAAAAATGAATTTTATAAATGAGACCTAGTGTTATACCACACCAAATGTTGGGGGTTATTAAGAAACAACATAAAAAAAGAATCTTTTGATGTGAAAACTTTTGCATGGAATACATTTTTTGGCATCAAATATTTTCGGTCTAAATAACTGGAAACCTTAATTCCTCTGCTATGATAACATATTCAACTTAACAGGGTGTGCAGCTCAATTCATCACCAAATGAGCCAGCAACGAACCAAGAAATTTACAATTGGCCGAACTTTGATGGACAAGATGCCCAAAAGTGTAAGATCTTTTCAAGAATTAAGAACTTTTTGAGTCCTGTGAGTTTGAAAGGCAATCTGACAACCCTCATAACTTGCCAGATCCCGTGATGATTCCCCAGGAACATGAGTCTATCAGATATCCTGCATACTCTTACATGATGAATACTTCTGAAACCAATCAGGACTGCTATCAAACCGTATTTGAGCAAGGGCAGACCAGAATTTCTCTTCATGAAAATTTGATTTTGAAGCAGATGTTCACAATCCGGGAGATATCTCCACAGTGGTGTTATGCTTATGAGGCTGCAAAGGTATACTCTCCATAAAACAAGTTAAAGCTATTTCACAAGTCATGTTCACCTATGTTAAAACTCTTTAGAAGCTAGTGAACATGTACTTGCATACTAGTATTTTCAATATGTTTTGTAACATAAGATATTTAATCTCAAGTTTTGATTAGAAAAATGCTTGTAAAGGTTCGTCTTAAATTTGTCTATTTGCTGAAGGCCTAATCATTCAATTTATTGGCTGTTCTTTACCGAGAGAAATGAGTACTAATAGTCACATTGCTGTTCGACTGAGTCAATTATGATCTTTTTACTATTTTTTTGGCTCGAGTATGATACAGGGTCATAGTTATTAGACCTAACCCGGAAAAATCATCGGGTCATCAAGTCGGTGGTTTAACCTGTGGGTCGGTGGTTCAACCGGTGGGTTATTGTTAAACTGTATTTTTAATTAAAATATATTTTACAATAAAAAGAAAACATTTTGCTAAATCTAAATATATATATTTTGCTCCCACTATATTACAAAGTTCCCTAGTTTCCAAAATGGTCTAGGAAGTGAATTTTCATGATGGAAACTCAAGTTCGAGTCCTTGCTGTTACAAGTTATAAATAAAATTTTACACTTCACTTTATTAAAAAACCGGTTCAATCATTGAACCGGTTCCGGTTTCCTTTCAAACCCGTCCGAACTGGACTGTTATTGAATGTTCAACCAATTCTTGACCTGTTCTTTTGTTAATTTGACCAAGTAATGCAACCGGACCGGCTGGTCCGGTCAGATCCGGTGTTTATAACTATGTATAGGGTGATATACTTATCACTTAACAGTTTGTTGTGTGATTTGTATCTTTTTATAACTATGTATAGGGTGATTTACTTATCACTTAACAGTTTGTTGTGTGATTTGTGTCTAAAACAATAGCTCATGCTCCTTAGTATGAATTTTCCTCCAGATAGTTTTATATTCAGTCCATCACAACTCTTTTCCAACTTTAACTCATGGACATGTTTGAAATCTGTAGAACAGTTTCTCACATAGAAGATGGAAAAGTTTATTGATTAACTCGAAGATGGAGGAATTGACCAGAAAAGGAGATCCCTTTCTGTAACCAATATGACATCTACAGACTACAATAGTTGCAATTCAACTTTGTGTTTGGAGTTTCTCGTTTTACCTTTGGTATTCAAAGTTAGCATAAAAAATTAAACTCTCTTTTGCAGGTTATCATCATTGGTACTTTCCACTGCAGACCATCAGAGTCTACATGGGCTTGTATGTTTGGTGACATTGAAGTGCCTGTTCAGATTATTCAAGAAGGTGTCATTTGCTGCCATGCTCCTTCCCAGTTGCCCGGAAAAGTCACGCTTTGTATTACGTCTGGAAATAGAGAGTCCTGCAGTGAACTTTGGGAGTTTGAATACCGTGTTAAACCTAGTGTTTCCACAGGCAATAATATCCTGGAAAAAGAGGTTAGTAAGAGTCCAGAAGAACTCTTGTTGCTCGTGCGATTAGTACAGATGCTTCTGTCTGATCCGCCGGAGAAAAAAGAAGATGGTTCTGAATCAAGAAGTGATTTGTTGGGCAAATCCAAAATGTCTGAAGACTCATGGAGCCAAATCATTGATGCTATTTTGGTTGGCACTTTAACGTCATTAAGCACCATGGAGTGGATTATGCAAGAACTTTTGAAAGACAAGTTGGAACTGTGGCTTTCTTCTAGATTACAAAAGAATAACCAGCTGACATGTTCTTCACCTAAAAAAGAACAAGGGTTGATACACATCATTGCTGGATTGGGTTTTGAGTGGGCATTGCAACCGATTCTCAATTCTGGAGTCAGCGTAAATTTCCGTGATATCAATGGTTGGACTGCACTTCATTGGGCTGCACGATTTGGGAGGTATGACTCTTATTTATCTTAATCTTCTTTGGACTTTTCATGACTTGGTACAACAACTTTGAGTGCGAAATGTCATTAATTGTTTTGTCCTTTTATGGTACAGTTTGGATGATAAGGATTGGATGTTAGCTCAATGAGCATTATATATGTTTTTGAAGCATAATCTGTTGAGATTTAGTACTTAATGCTCCTTAAATCTTCAAAGCCTACTCATATGTGCTTAGAATAATGTTATTTATCATTAGTAGAGATGCATCACCAGTTAGGTGGCAATTGATCCCTAATTCAGTGTCCAATGGAGTTGTGATGCACTTTAATGCATTGATTGATGAAGCATGAAACCCATTTCCTTCTAACCGGTGATGCATCTATACTAATGATAGATAGCATTACTCATTAAATTATGCTTATCGAAACAAATCTTAATAAATACTGAATCCAATAATTACTTTGCAATTAAGGAAACACGAGAGAAGGAAATATATTTGTAAGCAGATACGGTCCAAGAGATGCCCAACGAAGATCCCGATAGAATGACCATGGTTAACAAAAACGAGCCAAAAGAAACTAAAAAATGAAGTTGACAACTTCGTATCTTTCTGGTTCAAGGGGAATCTATCTTTAGCGGAGTTTTTTTCCTACTTTTTGCCATTAGACAGAAAGCTAACTGACACTCGATTACAATAGATGTACGAGAAACTTCTAGAAATAAGCAGATATGTCGATCTACAATATTGTTTTGTATGTTGCTTATAGGAGAGGAGACTTTCCCTTTAGCTTCATGAATGCTTGGATAATATTATGATCTGATTCAATCACTCAGTGAAACATCAGAAATGGCCACAGGGCAAAACCTTTTTTTTTTTTTTTTAAACATTCAAATCTGCTCTATTTGGTGAATAGAAGTCATGAAAAATGATATGCTGCTCTAATATTGCAAATTGGTGCATGGAAGTATAATTTATTTTGAAGTATATATGTTACAGGGAAAAAATGGTTGCCGCCCTCATAGCATCTGGTGCATCAGCTGGAGCAGTTACGGATCCAAATTCACAGGATCCAACTGGTAAAACCCCAGCATCTATTGCTGCTACCAGTGGACACAGGGGACTCGCGGGTTATCTTTCAGAAATGGCACTAACTAGTCATCTTTCATCCCTCACACTGGAAGAAAGTCAGCTATCTAAAGGATCTGCTGCTGTGGAAGCAGAAAGAACAGTAAATAGTATATCAAAGACAAGTTCCTATACAGATGAGGATCGGGATTCTCTCAAGGATACCTTAGCTGCAGTTCGGAATGCGGCTCAGGCTGCTGCACGTATACAATCTGCGTTTCGTGCACATTCATTCCGAAAGAGGCTACAAACAGAAGCTACAGTCGCTATTGATGGTGATGAGTACAGTATATTGTCGAATGGCATTCCAGGGATCTCAGCTCCATCAAAATTGGCATTCCGCAATGCACGTGACTACAACTCCGCTGCTTTGTCTATTCAGAAAAAATATCGAAGCTGGAAAGGTCGGAAGGACTTCCTTTCCTTCCGCCAGAAAGTAGTAAAAATACAGGTGTGTCATTTCTTTCAAGTAAAAGGATATTCTAGCATGAAGGTTTTGAGTTTTTTAGCTTTACGAACTTACTATTAGAACTCAAATTCACAATGATTGTTGAGTAAGCTTCAATTCTTTGGATCCGTCCGTTCAATCCATTGCCAGATCTTCCAAAAAGGTCCGATGAAATAAATCTTTTCCAACCACATCGCACTGTTATTTGAATGTAATAGAAAACCATTAATGCTTTGACTCGCTGGTAGAGGATAGGCAGTTTTCAACGAAAAAGAAAGGGTTTGCACTTTTGTAACGTATAGGATAAGAAAATAAAGTCCTTCATGGGATGGTATGCCTGAAATTGAGCACATAAATGTAAGATGGATAAAAGAAAAAAATGATCACATGGCTAATGTAGGTCTCAAAATTATGAATCTGCTAGATAAACGACAGTGTAAGATGAGTCTTCAAGTTCATCAAACCCTACGTGTAACTCTTACAACTTTCACTGATATAACGGAAAAATCAACTTCAAACCATGTCTATTTGAACTTGCATCATTAGCCTGAGTGAATATACTAGAACTCTTTAGTGTGTTTGGATGTACTATCGGACAAGACTAGACAATATAATGACCAGATTTTAGCTTCTTATTCCTTTTTAATACTATCGAGTGCTATCCATTCCTCTGTAGCAAACATGCTATAAGTTCAGTAAGGACATACGATGAGGCTCTTATTCAGTTCTTGTTGATGCAGGCTCACGTGAGAGGCTATCAGGTTAGGAAGAGTTATAAGGTTTGCTGGGCAGTTGGTGTACTGGAGAAGGTAGTACTAAGGTGGCGCAGGCGAGGAGTTGGTCTGCGTGGATTTCGGCAGGACTTGGAATCTATTGATGAAAGCGAGGATGAAGACATCCTTAAGGTGTTCCGCAAGCAAAAAGTGGATGCCGCTATTGATGAGGCTGTCTCTAGGGTGCTGTCTATGGTTGAATCTCCAGAGGCCCGTCAGCAATATCATCGTATTCTTGAAAAGTATCGTCAAGCTAAGGTAACTCAAGTTCATTTCTTATTATTGACATTGGATATTATTATTATTAGCCTGGAAGATTTCTTTTTACGTCATTGATATTCAATAGCATGCTTATTATATGCTCCAAGGATATGACTAATTTTCGCGTACGTTTTAAGTTTAGAAGTAAGCATAATGCATTCTTCAAATAAAACAAAGCAGTCTTATATATTTAGTCTTCCTTTCATTTATGTTAGGGATTGAGCCCTAATCCCAATTCCGTGGGCAATATTAAGCAAAACAAAATATAAAATATGCAGACTTATAGTGATTCACCCTCAAGATGTAGGCCCAATTGCCGGAGCAGATTTATACTATAAAAAATTACGATGGTAATATAGTGGTCACTTAAAAATTCTTTATGAAATATTAAGGCCTTGAAACAAATACGAAATACCACACTCCATGTTGACCTTACCACAAACGTTCCTCCACAATCGAGCATACAAGTGTAAAACATGATTAGGCTCCACATAGTCAATACTTCTTATTTTTATTTTTATTGTTTTTAAATTTGATTGTGACGTCGTCGTGTTGAATAAATGATGTTTGTTCTAGGGCTTGGGCAAAACTCCTGAATCGAGCAGGACTTGAATCGAACTGTTTTTCTTAAGTTAAATACTCGAATATTTAAATTAAGAACCGACGAGATTTGTGAGGTTTTAGATCCAGAATCGAAGATCCGAATAAGAACCTAATTTTTCTAATTTTTTTAAATATCAAAGAAGTCAAATTATTTTAATTTTTTTCTAAATAAATTTGCCAATTAATAATTAAGCCCAAAAATATAATTTTTCTATTTCATATGTCAACTAATTAATTTAGCCCAAATGCAATATATGATATTTCTAGATTTAAAGACTTAAAGCAAATCAATGAGATGAAATCGTTGATATTTTATTATTCACTTTTTGGTAACTTGCATACATTGGTAAATGAATCTTATTAGACAACTTGTTATTTGTATAATTTAAATTGGAATATGTTATTTTTTAAGAGCTAAGATTATGTTATTAGTTGAATTAATGTAGTGTTGTTGTAAATATTAAAAAATTTAATTATGGTATAGAACCTGGGAACTGAACCGAATTGAATCGAATCCGTTCGGTTCCATAATTAAGTTTGGGCCCGACAGTTTCACTTACTAAATACTCGAAAATTTAGGTTCGATTCCAGCCCTAGTTAAGAGAATCGAACCAGATCATGTCCAATCATAATTTATTCAACTCTATTATCTATAAATTAAACATAATGGAAAATGCTATGTGTATATTATGGACATCATAATGTACAAATGGCGGCCCTCTATTGAGAGGTCCCCTGACGCGACAGATTGGAGGGCTGTCATGTGTCCATTATGTACACATAATGGTGTCTATAATGTACACATGGCACATCCTAAACATAATAGTCTCCTGTTGTGAATTACAGACATACATTGCCATGTACTCGAGGTGTCCTTATTTTGTTTTTATTCGTTTATTTCTTCTTGCGTAGAATTTGTGCTTTATGACTCTGTTTTTGTTGGAAAAACTTAGTGAATCCGGTATTAATTTGCAGGCTGAACTTGAAAATGCGGAGTCTGATGCGACATCTTCGTCTCACCTTGACATTTCCCGTATGGAAAATGATTACAGTTACTAGAACTAGCCACAATTTCTGGTAATTTTAAACTTGGGTTGCTTCTGTAATTTTTTTGAATAAGATAGATTTATATATTATAGTTTGCCTTTTTTTATTTTAATTTTTTTCACGGTTGTATACAGATATTTCATGAATAGGATATATCTTTTGTAAATGTTTGCATTAATGAGAAGCAATGGACGGAAGAAAACAAGCTTAACAATGGTTACGTGCTTGTTTTTCATATTTTAGGGAAAAATAAATAAATTATAACAATCTAATTGTATTCCACATCTCGTGAAAAGACGCTTTGTGGGTTTATAAGCACTTTGAGCACCCTCTTCTTATACGTGTATGTAAGGGTGATATCAAATTTGGCACTCTGATAAACTATAATGTATGTTTGAAAGCATGCAGACAGTTTCCTTCCGCCTCGCCTAAAAATTCAATTCAGAAACGGACTAATGTCCGTATAACCAAGTAAAGTTCGACAAAAATTTTGAAAAGATAAATGGACCTTTTTAGTTGTGTGTATCGTGTCATCCTTTGTGCAGAAGTCATACCAATCTTCTTGATATGGAGAATAATACGCACATATTGTGAAAAGTCTGTATTTTCTTAAGAATACAGTGATGTCCCTTCTTATTAAGACTAAAACTAAAGTCTTGATTTCCATTGATTTAAAAAACCGTTTTTAAAATCATTGTCCTAAATGTTGTCAACATGTATTTTGTACACCAACTTTGTTAACCTATTTTATACATACACGTAGCATGATTGTTACAATTAAATGGGGGAATTAGCAGGAAGCCAGTACATAATTTATTCTATTTCTATCTCTAGGCATAAAATATTACGATCCACAATTTACTTATTTAAATAAAGTTACAATATCATATATATATTAATACAATATTGCATGTGTCAGAGAATAATATCCAGAATTTACGGCCGCCAGAAACTAATAAACTACAAGCATACCAAAATGAATCAGTAATCTTAAATTTGTCTTTATTCTATCACCTTTCGACATTTTTGGTAATTTAAATAGAAAACAATAACTAAATTATGCATTTTGTTAGCCTCGTATCATTGGTTACTAGCTTTGGCCTTTGCTACATATCGAATGGTATAGCTAAAACAAAAATGTCATTTAGTGACCAACATGAGATATAAGTTGGGTGACTTCGTGTCGAGTTAAACTTGTGCCACATCTTCAGAAAAATAAAGTCAGGATAAACGTTTCAAATGGGGATTTTTTTTTCACTTATCTCAAAACTTAGGGACTGTCGCTGCAATTTTTTTTTTAAAGTTCAAAACAGAAAAAACATACGTCGACAGCAGGGTTCGAACCTGCGCGGGCGAAGCCCAACAGATTTCAAGTCTGTCTCCTTAACCACTCGGACATATCGACTTTGTCAGTTAAATCATCATATATAATGAAAATAATAGTTAATTCACAAGTACTATTTCTATGTAACAAATGTAACCAGTGATCAATCTTTAATTAGTTTATCATTATCGCTAACAGAGGCGAGATAAAATTTCAGTAAAAATATAACTACGTTTATGAATATTGTACAAAATTTAAAGAACTTCATACACATATAGGGAGTTACGAAAATTTATATCGAACTTAGGTGGTGTAAAATTTTAATGCATAAAGCTATTATATTACGGTCCAAACTTAGAACATGACCCCATAATCAATGTTCCAATAAAGTATGCACATAATCCCATAAGCACTTATAAACTTGTATCTTGTAAAAGTAATAAGAAACTTACTGAAATGTATTTGAGACTTCAACCCTTGACTCACATGCTAGTGAATAAATATAAGAATTATACTAATAGATTTTTCCACTAGCCAATGATAAAATGTCACCTGAACATTACCTACACCAGAATGTAAGCACCGATGTATATGTAGCAAAACCCTAAATATAATATATTTGTGTTTGTGTATATTTCAAAGAGAAATGAATATACTTGAAAACATAACATATAATACCTATTTATGAGCACAACTATTCTTTGAGAGTTTTAATTCAATACAACTTTGATTTTTAAGAATAATAAAATTTTATTATTATCTCAACCGTATTTCTGTTAACAGGATAAGATAATGAATTTAAAATAAAAGATAACATTATCTCAAAAATTCTTTAAAATTTATTAAGATAAAGATAAAATCAAAATATTATCTCAACCATTTTAAGATTTCAATTGAAGTAAAAGAGATAAAATTAAAATATTATCTCATTTAACTTTAAAATTAAATAAAATTTTAATAACTTGGACTTAAACCCAAAAGGAAAAATAAATAAAAAGATGTGGACTATCATTTTATCCGATGGACTTTCATGTAACTGACTATGCTTAAATATTAATTATGTCTATTTTTATAACGAGTCAAGGTTAAACTAATAAAATTAGGCTCACGTGTACGTGTATTACAATAAGGTACTTACACAAAATCCAATATTTTTGGGGCAGTTTTGAAAAAAAAATGATAAATTTGGATTAAATGGTAATTAGTTATATTTGAAAGTAAAATATACGCTCAAACCTAAAATCGCGACAATCCACAAAAATAAGCCTCAAAACTGAAAAAATCAAAGGAAATTTGAAAGGAAAAAATGGGAAATATTCCAAAAATACACAAACAAAATTCATTCATTCTTCAAAACTCTTGAAAAGATCGAGGCTACTTCAAAACTGAAAACTCTGGAAAAAAAGATCGAAAAAATCTTCTTGTAATACACAAACAAAATTACAGGTTTTTTAAAAATGTTTTGGACTCTTTGTTTAATTAGCTCCCCAATTTTTTTATTTTATGATTTTTTTAGTATTCTTCTTGCATAGATTATACAAGTAACAACCGTAATTATCAATTTTCAGCTAAATAATCTCTCACTTACAAATTCTAATCATCATAGTTCATTGTCTGTCTCACTTTTATTTGGATTTCATGATTATGTTTAGTTTAAACCTTATAACGTAAATGATTAACATTTATGAAATTTCTTTTTGATGATTTTCTTATTATGATTGGAAACATATTTGAAAATAACATTGTTGAATTTGAGAGGAAATTGATTGTGTTAATATGTGTGTGTGTGTGTGTGTGTGAAAATTTAGTTTTGAATCAATTAAAATGATGCATACAAGGTGTTTGACAAAATGAGAATGTAAAAAAGTGATATTCTGTCAGTTTTCTAAAAAAAAAGTCACTATTTCATTGGAACAATTAACTAGATGCATAAATGTTCATTTTTAAAAATTTGAACATATCAATTCAAACCATGTTTTATGATAATATATATGAAAAATGAAATTTTGAATCAATTAGATTGATGCATGCAAGGTGCTCAACGAAAATGTGAATTCTGTAACTTTTCTATGAAAAAATGGCATTTTGTTACTTTTCGCAAAAAAAAAAAAAATTCATAGTATCTTATTGGAGCAATTGAATAGATGCATACATATACGTTTTTGAAAATTTGAATATACGAATTCAAGCCCTATTTTATGTTAATACATATGAAAAAGTAAATTTTAAATAAATTACATTGATACATGCAAGGAGTTTGCCTAAGAAGAATGTGAAAAAGTGATATTTTGTCATTTTTCTCTAAAAAAAAAAAAAAA